>ML818817.1:113565-139460 GCA_009831015.1 Picea engelmannii
CTAAAGCCGACATAAATAAAATAACATTACTAATCTAATATGTCCCAATTAAGGGGTAATGAGCCAATATTAGGGATTAACATTCTAGTTCTCATTGTTGTAGGAATATATTTTGTTTATAAGGATGGTGAATATATGTATAAATTTCGTAAACGAATCTATTTACTCCTTGTACCAATTATGAATTGATTTATTGATATGAATGTTATCTCTATGTAATGCTAAATTTTCATTGATGCAAATATTTACGATGAATTCCAATCTCTATACTTTATAATTTCTTGATTCAAAACCCCACCACAATAAAGATCAAAACAAATAATGGAAATGAATTATTTGATCTATTCCAAATTAGGTGTTTTACAGTATATCTTACCTCAATTTGAGTTCAATGCAAATCTTTACTCATTTCCCGCGGTTCGGTCTAGGTAATAGAGTAATCGGGTTCTTTATTCGTGTGTTATTTTATGTAATGGTTGTCGAAATCTTCAAGTTTATAGGATTGCTTCCTCATTGTTTAATTCGATCTATTATTAGGTCTTGTGAAGCCCAGATTTACAAAAAATATTCTCTGTAATGGGAACTCTTTTGGTGGTACTCTTGTTGAACGTTCTTAACGGCTTACAGAGTTATTAGACCCATTTTTTCATTGTTTAACTTTCGAATTCAATCAAGATTTTTAAAAATATTTAAATTTTCATTCCACTATTACCATAACTCTAAGGCCAAAGTTCCGATGGACCATTTTTCTCTCCACATACCGATACTCGTGTTAGTATCTTGAAAGTATGCCTTGGATATATTTTGAAGTTCTGTGAAGGTTTTACCATTTAGTACAACAAATACAGGTTGCATACCTTGAGGTTCGGTTATCACTATTTGGGATTTACCTATCGAAGGAGATATAGAAAATAGAATATTTCCTTGTATAACATCTAGTCAAAATTTTCAACCTTCGGATTCTGTTTTCCATAAGATAAAACCTTAAAATTTTAATAGAGGTAATTTTCTTGTTAGTTAGGTTCTTAGAACTGTTATTAAATCTTGTAGTGTCGGAAGTGAGAGAGGAAGTTTTTTTCTGAACATTTTCTCTTTCCACACACCTTGTCATTAGATGTCTGTATTAACAACTGACATCTAGTTAATGTGGGCATTTTCCATTACTAAGAAGGATGACTCGTTTCAGAACAGAGCGATAAGTGAAGTGACAGTTGTTTTTAAAATTATATATATATCTGTGTGTGTGTGTGTGTATAATTGGATAATTGAGTCACCCTCACTAGTTAACAGTGGAAATCGTCTAGAATCGACTAGGAGAACTAGTGTTAATTGACGATTTTTCAAGTTCTCTACATCAACTCCCATGTCATCTCTGGTTTTCCTAGTAGAACCTTAAAAGAAAAAAATTTCGATCGGGTGTTAATGATTGAGTGGTTGAAACCACTTTGAATTGGGCATGGGATACCGTGAAAACTGTGATTGCATGAGGTGGTTGAATATCACACGTAGTCAAGACCGACTAGAGTCAGAGTAGTTTTTCTGGGTACAATCTCTGAGTTTACGGACTCTTCATTGAAGTCTTGGATTTCGGGGTCGAATGTGACATAGAATGATGGGATATTTGTACCCGTGATACCCTCGATTCAGTTAGGTTAAAATATTGGTAATGAAACGATGATGTTACTTCTCTAAAATTTTATTATATAATAAACCCCAACCTAATTATTCAAGTTGTTTCTTAGCACGTCTAGACTCTCTTGTTTGGATCCTTTCATCCCGTATCTCGTACCCAGATCAACGTGAGCTAAGTGTGTTTTGATTTTTTGTCTCATCTCAGTAAAGTTCTATGAGAGTTTCGTTTATTTGTTAACCACTCTTGAATTGTAACTCCTTTCCATTTTTTAAATATTGTAGACACTGAGGGTTTCTACCCTTTTAAAAAATTCTTGATTATTCTCAACCTTATTTATTACGGAATAATCTAATGGTTTATTTTAAGTCATTTTATTTGTCGTATTATTATAAAGTTTATCCAATACTATCAAATAAAAGTAATTATTTCTCTTGGCATTAGATAAAGAGAGCTACTTATTGGCATCTTAGATGCGAAGTGAAGCAACGATTATTTATTTAATTAAAGGAATATAATTAACTTGCACTTTTGGCATAAGTAAGTATTGCGCAAGATAAGTCATTTAATAAGGTAAATAAATGTTCTCATGCATAGTATACCTTTACCTCACTAGAAAGAATCCTTTAGTTTAGTATAAGACTAAATTTAGTTATTGACAAATTGATTATGTAATTACATAGGTGGAATTTTATTCTATTACTTGTGAGGTTATATATATATATATATATATATATATATATATATATATATATATAACGGAGGTTTGTTACAATTATGTTCTTTCTCAAAATGCATGGGTGTTTCTTAAATGATTGTTTATGCGATGTAGATTATTTTGTTGTGCCTCAGTTAATTTGTAAGTATTGTTGTTGAATTCAGTCTTTAATTTCAGAATAGAATTGTGGTTAAGGGAATTATATACCTCCTTTTTCCTCAGAATAATCGCTAGTCTTGAGACCTTAAATGGTCAAAATCAATCAGATGAATCCTGGACTTGAGCATTGATTATTATTAAATAATTATTAAAATTATATTTCTAATTAAATTTTGAAATTGTACATGCAGGTAATCATGGTTAGAGGATGCAGGGGAAGTAGACGACGTGGTTTTGGAGGAAGAGGTGTGACACCTCCGATAGTATCCACACCATAAGGGTCTAACCCCCAAGGAGATGAGGAGATTACTAAGCAGGAGCAGGTTTTTGTGGGAGATGTGGTAGGTATGATGAGATCCTTGCAGAGGATGTCAGAGGCATTGATTAACTGCCTAGATCGAGATGAGGGTAGAGCGTATGTACCCAATGAGGGTTCACAACATGCTCCAGCTGGTAGTAGTAGTATACACAAAGAGCTTCAGAAGGTGAAGTTTCCCGAGTTCATGGATGCCACATTCGACTCATACTTCAAGGCATGGTTGGAGAATATGGCGATGTGCTTCTCACTTTGTGATTACACCTCCAACATGAAATTATGTATGGCGGTATTTAAGCTGAAGGGGATTGCTCTTATATGGTGGAAGATGCTCCTACCTCAACTAAACATGGTCATCAAAGACATGTCATGGGAGTTGTTCAAGGAACATTTCCAGGAAAGGTACTTGTCTGAGGCATTCATTGAACACCAGCATAATGAGTTCAACACCTTACGACAGGGTGTTCGTATGGTTTGAGAGCATGAGGCAAGATTCATGGTTCTACTTAGGTATGCTCCACACCTGAAAATGGAGAAGTTAAAGGTCAACAAGTTTTTGTTCGGCCTTAACTTCAAAATTTGTGCAGGTGAGGATTCTAATGCCTCAGAAATTGCACAATGCAGTTCATAAGGCCCTCATAGTTGAGGAAGAGTTGAATATCGGGGGTCAGAGAAGGAATCCTTCTAGACCTACTAGTTAGACGACATCAGGAGTGCAGAAACATCAGACACCATTTAGACAGACTTCAGGGCATTGAGATACATCTAGAGGACCTATGTTCACGACACCGCAACGATAGAAACCTCAACAAATGACTCCTTATAGAGGACCATTGCAGAAACAACAATATTGTCCACACCAGCAACAATATTGTCCACAACAATATTTTCCACAATAGAACATACCAGGATCGTAGACTATTAGGCCAACATATTCTACTTC
The DNA here is from genome assembly GCA_009831015.1 of Picea engelmannii. Taxonomy (NCBI): domain Eukaryota; kingdom Viridiplantae; phylum Streptophyta; class Pinopsida; order Pinales; family Pinaceae; genus Picea; species Picea engelmannii. The sequence continues at coordinate 117,332 of ML818817.1, forward strand.
AGGGACCAGGAGCACTGGATCGAAGACTGGATGTTGTACATGTGGAGAGCCACATTACCAGTGAGAATGTCCGATTGAGAATTCCAGATTGGCTGAATCATCAGGACCCACTATAGTTAGAGATTTGGGAAAATACCATAGGATACATATAGTGGTGAACAACCGCTAGGACGAGCACTAGTCCATTGTTCTTGAGACGTTAGGTACAATCCTCGACTAAACTTTTAGTATATTTATAGATCCAGGTGCTACAGAGAGATTTATCTCTAGTGCAACGCTAAAGAGAATTAAGGTAAAGGAAGTCGAGCAGGATTAGTTCAGATATGTATAAATGGCATCGAGTTCCAAACAAAAGGTTGGAGGAAAGGTTACAAATTGTAACATTAATTTAGGATAATTTGTAATGAAGGTAGATCTTTATGTCACGATCTTAGGATATTATGACATACCGATTGGTATCGACTGGCCAGAATCACATGATGTGATACTTAACTGTAAGATGAAACGGTTAAGTTTGACAGATGACTTGGGACATAGTAGAGTGATTGTAGGAAGGAACCAATGGGTGTCCTTGAGATTTATTTATTATGTACAACTACATAAGAGTATGTGCAAAGAGTGCAAGCTTTATGCAATATTAGCACTAAATTAAATGAAAGAGGTAGAAGGATTAGAAAACCTTCATGCAGTGCAAGAGTTTGCAAACGTGTTTCTAGAAGAGTTACCAGGTTCACCACCTGAAAGAGAGTTGTATTTTACAATAGACTTGAAACCTAGAACTGAACCTATAGAGAGAATGCCCTACCAAATGTCAATTCCTGAATTGCAAGAGTTGAAAATGAAATTGAAGGAATTGTTGGACTTGGGACTTATATGTCCAAGTGTGTTGCCTTGGGGTGCGATAGTTATTTTCGTGAGAAAGAAGGATGGATTGTGGATAATTTGTGTTGACTATCGCCAATTAAACAAAGTGACGAACAAGAACTAATATCCATTACCTAGAATAGATGATTTTTTTGACTAGATGAAGGGAGCGACCGTGTTTTTGAATATTTTTTTGAGATCAGGATATCACCAATTACGAATTAAAGAAGAAGATATCACTAAGACCGCATTTAAGATGAGGTTCAAATACTATGAGTTTATAGTTTTACAATTTGGATTGATGAACGCCCCGGGGGTATTCATGAGTTTGATGAATGGGGTGTTCCATGAATACTTGGATAAGTTTGTTTAAGTATTCATTGATGACATATTGATTTATTATCGGATGAAAGAAGAGCATGACAAACATTTAAGATTGGTCCTAAAGTGTCTACAAGAAAAACATTTGTACGGGAAACTTTCAAAATGTTCTTTTTACCAATCAAAGATTCATTACTTGGGACATGTCATATATGGTGAAGGTATCATTGTGGATCCAGTGAAAGTAGAGGCTATTATGGAATGGACAACATCGAAAAATGTACAAGAAGTACGCATATTTATGGGTTTAGCAGGATATTACCTATGATTCGTTGAAGGTTTTTCGAAGATAGCAAATCCAATCACAGAATTGAAAAAGAAAAAAAAGAATGTTGTTTGGATAGATAAATGCGTGGAATCATTTCAAAAGTTTAAAGAATTTTTAACGACAACACTAATACTAAAATTCCCCAACATCGACAAGAAATTCTTGGCATGCACAAACGCATCTAAGGAAGTCTTAGGCGGAGTTTTGATGCAAGACGATTGAGTAATCACTTACATTTCAAGGAAATTGAGAAAGGATGAAGAGAAATACACAACACATGACATGGATTTATTAGCAATTGTATATTCATTGAGAGTTTGGAGACATTATTTGATTGGATGAAAATTCGAATTAAAGACAGATCAGTGTGGATTGCATCATATATTTACGCAAAGTGACTTGAATTTGTGACAAAGGTGTTGTTCATAACTACTTAGAGAATACGACTTCGAGATTACTTACATTAAAGGAATGGTGAATAGAGTGGAAGATGCGTTGAGTCTGAAACCGTGCATATTCTCGGTAATACCGCTTAAGACGAATCTTCGAGAAAAGATTCTAACTTTATAGATAGACGATGATTGGTACAAGGACGTTAAGAATAATATTGGAAAAGATACCATGATGGTACCGAAGTATGAAGGTTATTCATTAGATAACGATGGATTGTTGAGATTTAATGGAAGAATTTACATATTGCCTAACAAAAAATTAAGAAGTGTGATCTTAAGTGAAACACATCAAGTAGTGTAGATGGCTCATCTGGGAGTCACGAAGATGAAGGCATACCTTAAGACTTTATTATTATGGAAGGGAATGAAAGTAGACATGTTTAGTTACGTGGCAATGTGTCTAGAATGTCAGAAAGTGAAGGATGAACATAAACATCCAACAGGATTGTTACAACCACACATTATTCCAGAATCGAAATGGGAGGTCATTTCGATGGACTTTATCATTGGATTGCCATTGACGAAAAGGAGACATGATTCGATTTTTGTGCTAGTTGACACTCTTACGAAGAGTGCACACTTTATTCCAGTGTGTACGACATATCAGGTGCCAGATATAGCTATAATATTTGTTAGCAATATTGTGAGGTTACATGGTGTACCAAGAAGGATCATATCCAATCAATGATTGATGTTTACAGGATGGTTTTGGACCAATTTCAAAGAGGCCTTGGGAACACAATTGAATTTTAGTACAACATATCACCCTGAGACAAACGAACAATCAAAGAGAATGAAGTATATTTTGGAGGATATGTTGCGTATGTATGTAATGGATCAACAAAAATGTTGGGAATAATTCTTTCCACTAGAAGAGTTTGCATACAACAACAACTATCAGAGTACCATTAAGATGGCATCGTTTGAGTTTATTTATGGGTGATTGTGTCAGACACCGTCGATTTGGGATCGACTTGAGGATAGGGCCCTGGTAGGACCAGAAGTGATTCAATAAATGGAAGAACAAATTAAATCAATAATACAAAGGATTAAAGAAGCACAATATCGACAGAAGAGTTGTGTCGATGCACATCACATTGACTGCAGTTATGAAGTTGGAAACAATTTTTTCTTGTGGGTAAAACTACACAAGAGTTCGATCAATTTTTTAAAGGGTGCTAAAATCTCTCTTAGGTTTGTGGGACCTTTCGAAGTTTTTTAAAATAAAGGACCTAGGGCTTATCAACTAGCCTTACCTGATTCTTTGAGGCGTGTGGATGATCTATTTCTTGTATCTATTTTGAGACATTATATTAGTGATCCTTCACATGTTATTGACATGAATTCTTTGTAGGTTTCGGACGAGGGTGCTCTCATGGTGGAGCCAATCTGCATTCTGGACCATCGCATTCAACAACTATGACGTCGAATATTAGATTAGGTCAAGGTCTAGTTTGAAAACTATAGTCCATAGTCGGCCACCTGGGAGAATGCATACGAGATGCATCAACATTTTTCTTACTTGTTTTATAGGTTATACATATAGATATATGTCATATACATTTATTTACTTGAATTTATTTACCGTACAAAATTTGGGATGAAGTTTAAAACAAGAGGGGGAGTATGTAGCACCCCGCTCTACTAAGAACACTTTTATTAACTTATTCTTTGAGGGCACTTACGTGGAAGTTATCCAGTTATGGTACATTGTGATTTCATTTTGATTGTGGATTATACATGATGATGATGTGTTGTTACTTATTTTTATTTGATGTATATGTATTGTCATATTCTATTGACGAGTTTTCCTGAGTGTGCAAGACACATGACAAGTTATGGATGTTGAGGGAATCAATGGACTTCCTTGGACTCCATATTGAGTAAGGGAGTGAATTGTATTTTGATTGAGTATTTCATTTATGCACTTGTGAAATATGATTTATTACAGTATGATTTATGTATATGGATTATTGGCACATGTTTTATCAGTGGATGCAGGATTTACGATGCTTGCTAATTCGACTCACATAAGGAGTAGAGGAGCCATGCACAAAAACTAGACATTGAGGGAGAGGTGTGGCAGCGTCCTTGTCACTGTTCGACAACTCAGGTATTCCAACAGAGGAAGAACACCTTCAGTAACTAATCACACAACTAGATAAAATATCAACACACCAATGTTTTGACGTGGTAAAATGCCTACAGGGAAACATCCACAACCCCAGGCAACACGACCGCTTGGAGTAGTTTATTAATGCAAAAGAAAAAGATTACAGAGATATTTTACAAGAGATTTTATCACAATATATCATAGGAAAATGACCCTCCATGCTCTTTAAATAGATATCATGGACTAATCGGGTGTTAATCCATGGATCAATGGATGTTAAGATCGAGGAGAATATGAACCGTCGGATCACTTTATGTCGGGAACATATCATGACCATTGAATTTCCTAACTACAAATGCATAATAATGCATACTAAAGAAAAACACTAAGAAACACACTTTTACTTAATGACACATTAGACCAAGTAGATCTTAACTAACTCCTAAGTGTCTAAATATCCTAACATCCTCCCTTAAGAAGAAATTGGGATAGGATTGAAGGATTTACAATAGTGTCACAATAGGAGAGGAAGGAGGAATTAGAGCCTATCTCCCCTTGATGACAACTTCTTGAACTCCTAACATAGAGTGAAGTTTGGAAAAATTCGCTTCTATAAGAGACTTTGTGAAAATGTCTGCAACTTGATCTTCTGTAGGGAAAAGGAGAAATTCAATAACTTGATCATGAATGAGCTTTTTGATAAAGTGCATGTGTAGCTCGATGTTGTTTTTGCACTAATGTTAAATTGGGTCTTTGGCGAGCTTGATGGAACTCTGATTATCTCACCAAAGGCTGGTCAGATGTTGCTGCTGGAATCCAAACTCTGAAAGAATCTGTCGAATCCATAAGGCTTCCTGACTTCCATTTACTGTTGCTCAGTACTCTTCTTCTACTGAAGAAAGTGCAATAGCTTGTTGTTCCTTATAGGCCCAAGTGGCAAGTCTGGAACCAAGGATAAAAATATAACCTGCAGTAGACTTCTGATCATCAGGGTCGACATCCCAATATGAATCAATAAAACCAACGAATAAAGGAGCCTCCCATGAAATGTAATGTATCTTGAACTGAAATGTACCACAGACATATAAAAGTATCCTTTTAGCTGCTTTCCAATAGCTTTCATGGGGTGTTTTCATATACTGGGCAACAGGAAAAACAACAAAGGAAAGATCAAGACGGGTATGAGTTAATTATAAGAGGCTACCAACTAACTGAAAGTACAAGGTGGCATCAACTTTGAGAGAAGTACAGGTGGCAACAAGCTTGACTCCAGAATAGAAGGGATAAGAGGTTGGCTTACAATCGTCCATGTTATCTAGAGAATCCAGTGGCAATAAGAAAGTTGTGCATTTTGGTATACCAATCTCAAGGATATTCCTTAATACCGTAAAGATATTTCTTAAGCAGAAAAAGAAGGCTAGAGTCATTCTGGACATAGCCAAGAGGTTGTTCCATGTAGGTTTCTTCTTGCAAATATCCATGCAAGAAGGCGGATTTAACATCCATTTGATGGACCTCCCATTTATGTGAGGCAACAAGGGAAAGAACAATGCAGATGGAATTCATTTTGGCTATAGGGAAAAGGTTTCATTATATTCAATTCATTCAACTTGGGAAAAACCTTTGGAAACTAACCGAGCCTTGTGTCTCTCAACACTTCCATCTGATGCATACTTAGTTCTATAGACCCATTTACATATGAAAAGTTTTCTTCCTTTTGGAAGAGGTACAAGATCCCAAGTATCGTTTGAAGTTAAAGAAAAATATTCTTCATTCATTGTTGTATCCCCACTTGGATGGCCTGAAGCTTCTGCAAATGTCTCTAGATCATGAGTCTTTGAAACTTGAGCCAAAAGAGAAGAGGCTCGCTGGAACTATGAATGTGTCTAATGTTGATCTCAAGGATTCCTGCCAAGATCACCAACTACTTCTCGTGTTGAACGAACCCATGTAGGAAGCGATGGAGCTGGAGTTGGTGTTGGTTCAGGTTCAAAGGACTCATCTGGAGGAAGGTGAGAAGGAAGAGGTGGATTTTCATCATCACTGTCATCATCAGAAGAGGAAACTAGAACAAAAGAAGGCACAAATTCCAAAGATGGTTTGCAGGCCAAATAAGGCACAAACATCGAATATTTATTGTAGACCGAAGAAGGAACAAACACTGAATTAGGCTCGCAGGCCTAAGAAGGCACAAACGTCAAATTAGGCTCATAGGCCAAGAGATTTTCATCAAATTTAGCATCCCTTCTAATAATAATTTAATTACAATGTGGTTGAAGAAGTCTATAACCTTTGACATCTTCAGAATAACCAACAAATATGCACTTATCACCTTTAGGTTTCAAACATTTCCTTTTCTCATCAGGAATGTGAGTCCATGCTATAGTTCCAAATACACGAAAGTGACTTACATATAGTGTAATTTTAGTCCAAGCTTCTTCCGGTGTTATATTTGTAAGAGCCTTTGTGGGAGTGAGATTTACTATGTAATTTGCACAGTTGATGGATTTCACCCAATACTTTAGACTTAATCCCTTAGATTGGATCATACAATTAGCCATTTATTTTAATGTGCATTTATTTCTCTCAGAAACACCATTTTTTTGTGGTGTATATGGAACAATGTGTTTCATTTGGACGCCCTGTGTGTAGTAACTTGTAAAATTATTGTTCACATATTCGCCTCCATTATCTGTTCTTAACCTTTGAATTTGATGTCTAGATTGCTTTTCTACAAGGGCCTTATGGGCCAAAAACTTGTCAAAAACTTTGCTCTTATTTTTTAATAAGTAAACCAAAGTACGTTTGGAAAAGTCATCAATGAAAGTTAATAAATATTTGCACCCATAAAAAGAAGGAGAAGAAAGTGGACCACACAAATCCCCGTGAAAAATATGCAAAGGGCCCAAGGCGTGCTAATAGGTACGTTTGTCAAAATTGTACCGATGATGTTTTCTGAGATCAAAACCGGAGGAAGACCAATCACCATCTACTGATTACATAGTTGTTTCAACGAGGAAGACCAATCACCATCTACTGATTACATAGTTGTTGCAATGAGCGATAGTTTAGATGACCAAACCGCTCATGCCAAATTTTGCTCAAGTCATCGCTATGAGCAACAAAAATTGATGAAAAAGATGATGACCCAAAGTTGTCCAACTTGTACAAACTTGTAATATCATTATCAATTCCAGTTGCAAGAACATGCTTAGGATATTGTAGATCCTTGATTACAACTTGGTGAGGTGAAAAATCTATGATTTTACCTTCACTTGAATGAGTGATTTGATATACTGATAGAAGGTTACAAGAAATACTTGGAACACGTAATACATCATTGAAATGACCATTTTCTACTTGAATTGTTCCAGATCATTCAACACTAAGAGATCTATCATCACCAACAAATATTGTCTTGGTGTTAAATTCATTTAGAGGAGAAAATATGTCTTTATTCTTAGCCATATGATAAGATTCTTCAAAATCAATAAGCCACTCATTAGAAGAAGTAGAAGTTATATTGAAGGAGAAAACAGAAGTAGAAAGTGCATGTCCATGAGAAGAATAAGAAGAAGTACAATCAATACTAATGTTGTGCTTCTTCATCGCTGCTTCTAAAGCTTCCATCTTCTTGAAACATTTGGACTCATCATGACCATATTTATCACAAAAGTTGCAATGTTGTCAGTCTTCTTATTTTTATATTTTTCTCCCTTGTCACCATTAGGAGCGAAAGTTGTTTGAGTGGGTTTGGGACCCTTATGTTGCTTGTTGTTGTGGCGATGATGTTTCTTCTTGGGATTCTTGGGTTTATATTTCTGATGGATGACTAAGGATTTGTTTGAGGTGCCTATAGTGTTGATCACTCCAAGTTGTACCTTCTTATCTTGCTCTCTAATCAAAGCATCACAAAAGGACTCAAGAGTGGGTTTTTGATAAGTTGTCCCTAGAGCCTCTTTAATGGCATAAAAGGTAGATACAAAAACAGAATATGCACTACCTATCTTAGAAAGAATAATATAGATGCAACTCTCTTCATCCATCTTTAACTTACATTCTTCACATAAAATTTTGAGTGCTTTAAACTTAGATAGATAGTCTTCAATGCAATAAAAATCACTTGGAATTAAAGTCAGTACTTGATTTTCTAACTGTTTTGCTCGAATAATATTGTGTTTTCCAAACACAGATTCAATCTCTTCCCAAGGTTCATCGGGTTTATCAGTTTGTTAAAGGTGGAACCTTAAATTAAGAGACATGGACATTCTGATTAGTCCACGTGCTTCGTCATTCCTATTATTGTGGCTATAATTTTCTTACTGGGCGGTTTGTCGAAGATTGTACACTAGGAACCTTCAAAAATGAACTTATAACCATGTTCATTCATTTGGCATACACTCATTAAATTATGTCTAAGACTGGGTACATAATAAACATCATGAATATCCTTCTTTTCATCTTGTTTGGTTAATACAAAAATTATACCCTTTCCTGCAACTTTCTTTTGATAATCATCTCCCAATTTAATTTGAGATGTGACAGAGCTATATAAACTAGAAAAAAAATATGTGTTACATGTCATATGATTGTTTCAGCCATTGTCCAACAACCAAAGATCATGATTGTTGCTTGCTTCTTTTGTAACTTGACATGAGAAGAATATTGATTTAGATGTTCCTTCTTCATTGTTGGTAACATTTTCTCTACCCCTATTCACATATGCTTGCTTCTTTCTGCATTCACTTTTTCAGTGACCAAACTTCTTGCAATAATAACATTGGATCCTTGATTTGTCAGTCCATCTTGACTGATTAAAATTTTTTCTTCTCCCCCTTTGGTTCTGAGAGTGTCTTTGTCATTGTTTTGACTGTTCACTATGTTCTGAACATTCTTAAGTTGACCTTTCTCCTATTTGAGAGTGACCTATTCCTCGTCTTCCTCATCTTATATTCCCTCAACCTCTTCCTTTGCTTATGGAGGCCTGATACTAAAATACATTCTCCAAAGATTCAATGATTTGACTGAACCAACTTTCATGGGTTAATAGAGATACCATGAGTTCTTCAACTGTTAATTGTGATAGATATTTTGACTCTTCTATGGAGACCAAGACCATATTAAATTTATTAGATGAGCCATATGGATTTACTATCCTTATTACTGAGTTCTTTGAAGGAATTTCTCTGCGCATTTGTCATTACTTATACATCCATCAGATCTGGTTCTTGAAATCCATTGACTATTGCTTCCCAACAATCTTTAGACTGGAGGAAATTTTTCATCTTAATAGACCATACATCATAGTTCTTACCCATTAAAACTAGACCTCGTGTGAGCGCCGGAAAGTTGCTAGACACCATGGCTTAGATCTTGTTTAAATATTTCTCCTCTGTCAAAATGGGAAAAAACCCAAAAGTTTTTTTTCTCTTGCACCTTTGTCGAAATGGGAAAAACCCAATTTTTTTTCTCTTGCTCCTTTGTCGAAATGGGAAAAACCCAATTTTTTTTTCTCTTTCTCCTTTGTCAAAATGGGAAAACCCAAAATTTTTGCTCTTGGTCGCTTCTTGCTCAAAATGGGAAAAAAACCCTTTTTTTTTTGTTTGGATGCTTCCTATCCAGAGGTGGACGATCCCTGTCCACCACAAAGGAGGGCATCCAAAAGGCCAAAAATATCGCATGCATAGGCACGGATTATGGATGCTCCCTTTACACTAGTTGGGGGCATCCATATTCCTTGGACGCTCTATATACATGGGTTATGGATGCTCCCTTTACACTAGTTGGGGGCATCCATCTTGTTGGTTTTTATCATGTGCATCCAATTGTTTTCAATATCATTAATCCCCACCTCTTAATTAAGATCAATGAATGTGAGGGTTTATATTAGACGTACTTAATACAATTTACCAATATAAGAGAGAAACACTATTATTATCAAATTTCCCTCTTCACTCCCTCTAGATTAGTCCCTAGTTAAGTCACACATTTTAAAAACATAATCTTTAAAAATAAACTTTTGAAAAAGTGTTTTTTAATATTCAAAAATGTTAATCTTTTATCTAAACTTGCATGAAGTTTTTTGCATATCATTCTTCCATGCATGATGTTAAAAATACCAAGTATATATACCTTGATATTGTTGGAGTTACTTCACACACACCTAGGATTTCTTTTTCCTAAGGTTTTTCCTTGTTTATTAGTCATAATTAGTCACTATTCAGTTTGACTAGTTGAGTTGAGTTAGATGTTTCTTTGGGATCATCACCATGCAACATTGGGATCATCACCATGCTAATTCGACCTTTCCTTGGGATCATCACCAAACTAGCGCATTAGCCTTGATTCCATGAGTTAACTCCTCACTACTCTCTATTCAGTCAGTTAACTGAAGATTAGTTGACTAGTTAACTCAACTAGGTGGCAGTTCACTCCCGTAACTGCGTGAGAGACTAGACTAGGTGGCAGTTCACTCTAACAATTTCTAGTGTGTGTCCAGATCACTCTATACCACCGCTATGGACCATTGGTTCACCTCCAGTGAGAACTCATTGAGCTATATAGAGTATATCATGCATAAACTATTCATTTTTCATAACAATTAATGAGAATTCTTTCATTGTTTCTCTCCTTCTTCTTCTTTCTCAAATTATCTCTGCAAATGTGTGTATTATTGTTTAGCTAGATCTATTCTGTGAAGTTTCAACACATTTACATGGTATCAGAGCCGACAGACTGCTAAGAAAAAGCTACACCAAAACAATTTTGCAAGTACAAAAGATTGAAGACAACAAAAAGATGGAATTCCGAAAAGAATCCATTCTTACACCTTACGACTATTTTGCATGGAAGGAGAAAATAGCCATACATCTCCAATACAGAGGTTTGTACAGGTTAACCATGAATATAGATACATAACTGACATCAGCCATAGAAAAATCCAAATACTTAAATTGCATGGATGAGGCACTCAGAACAATTTGTAGTCTTATTTCTCCTGATCTCCTTTTTCATATATCTTCCTGTAAGACTCCCAATGAATCCTAGACCATCTTGGAAGGGCTCTTTGGAAAATAGGATGAGATGAGGGGACACATGTTGGAGGTGGAAATACTTACATTAGATCCAAAAAGCTTTGAGAATATCCAATATTTCTTTACAAAATTCAAGGATTTACTGCCGCAACTCAAAGCTTGCAGGATTGACAAATTGAAGGAGGAGAAATAAATGGTTCCAACCATTCTCTCCAAGATTGGTATTGAATTCTTTGTATTTGTATCTACATTCCATACTGTCAAATTCGCCTCTGGAGCCACCTTGAAGATGCCTTCTCTTGAGGACTTTATTGAATCCCTGACACAAGAGTAGACCAAGCTCATCAACAAGGGCACAATCAAAGGCCCAAAGGTGCATGCACTCACTGTGCAATATGGAAGCCACAAATATAATAAATCTAAATATAAATACAAACTAAAATCTCATGCACATCCGAAGAAGGAAGGGTACACAAAACCTTTCACCGATGCCTCCGGATCCAAAGGAGAAAAGGGGAGAAATGAACATACTCTCATAAAGAATTCCATTTGGAATCCACATGCATGAAAAAAAAAATAGATCTAATGTATCAAATACTTTAGAAAAACAAACTTGGATATCGCATCCCCAAGGGTGCCAAGAAGAAGAAGCCAGAAGATCTGAATCCCAAGAAAGGCAATTCTAGCCATGCCTTGATTGCCATCAACTCCTCTCCCGATGCTTGGATCGTCGATTCAGGAGCATCACATCACTTGCCTTCCTCAAAAGCATCATATTCTTATTTGGATGCATGCAAAGGTCCTCCTATTTTGATGGGGGGCAACTCTTCTGTCGAAGTCATCGGCAAAGGAAGGATTGAACTCACCAATGGAAGTTTCGAGAATGTGTTGCATGTTCCCAATATTTCCGTCAACCTTGTCTCCGTGTATCATATGATGAATTCTGGCACCGGAAAGAAATTCGTATTCAAACCAAATGCCTTGGACATATACGACATGCAAACCAACTCTAGGGTTGCTACCAGTGAGGTAAATCATCAGTCTAGATTGTATACATTTTCTGAATTCATTGAACCTGATTCTGCTTTACTGCTTACTCATGCTGATGAAAGTAGTAGGATATGGAAAAAAAGGTTTGGACATTTGAATTTCAGATACATGAAACAAATTAGCAAGAAAATATTAGTTGATGGTCTACCAAACATCCATTTCTCCAAGGGATTATGTGAGGGATGTGTTCTCAGAAAACACCCTCAAGAGATATTCGACAAGGGAAAGTCTCAGCAAGCTTCCACACCTTTAGATCTGATCCACAGTGACCTCATGGGTCCTTTTCTGCATCCATCGATCAACAAAGCGAGGTTTGTTCTCATTTTTGTTGACGATTTCTCACATTTTACATGGATCTACTTTCTCAGGAAAAAAATTGAGGTCTTTCAACACCTCAAAGATTTCAAAGCTTTGGTTGAGACACAATCCGGAAAGAATATCAAATTCCTTCAAACTGATAACGAGGGAGAGTATGTTAATCATGAGATCCATAATATTTTCCATGAGGCAGGGATTCAGTTGTAGCACACAGTTCCCTATACTCCACATCAAAACGGAGTTGTTGAGCGGAAAAAACAAATCTCTAAAGGAGATGGCATCTTGCATGATGCATGCAAAGTCTCTACCACAGATACTATGGGCCGAAGCACTTAATTATGAAACATACATCCAAAACAGATATCCCCATAGATTTGTCAAGGATAATACCCCCTATGGGGCTTGGAGCGGCCTCAAACTAGAAGTGACCCACTTTCGCATTTTTGGTTCACGTGCATGGGCCTAGATTCCCTCTGAAAAGAGGAAGGCACTTGATGCATAGAGAACCGAGTGAATTTTTGTTGGATACCCCGATGGTGTGAAGGGATATAGACATATTAACCTTTCCTCGGACTGAATAATCATTGAGTGAAGTGTCCAATTTGAGGAAAGTGTCTCGCATGCACCTCAACAGCCGCATGCAGACACCTTCACTCTTCCACCTGTCCGAGATGATGAGCATGCATATGCCGACTCTTCTTTAGATGAGAGTTCTAATTCATAGGACTCAGATGATTCAGATTCAAAGTTAGTACAGTTAGATGCAGAGTCAGAGCATCCATATGTAGTTGCAGAGCTAGAGCAGAGGCCCAAGTGGGCACAGACTACTCTTCAGGATGCAGGGGATCTCATTGGTGATCCAGGCGATACTAAGAGGACTCGATCTGATTTCAAGGATCCTCCTATTTCACTCGCTTCCACTAAACCATTGCGTTCCATGCATCTTTTCTTGGTTCAGTCTTCAGATCCACAGTCTTATGGCGAGGCTGTTGGAAATCCCTTTTGGGAATCCGCCCTGCAGGAGGAGTACAAATCCCTTCTCAAGAACCAGACTTGGGATCTGGTTCCCCTTACTTCTGGGAGGAAACTTGTCATATGTAGATGGGTCTACAAGACCAAGAGCACATCGGATGGACAAATCAGCAGATACAAAGCCAAGTTTTCCGCCAAAGGCTTTCAGTAGGTTCATGGTATTGACCATGATGACACCTTCACTCCAATAGCAAAGATGGATTCCATATAATTGGCACTTTCCATTACAACAACCAAGGGATGGGAAGTTCATCAGATGGATGTGAAGAATGCATTTCTTCATGTTGATCTCTCTGAGGAGATCTATATGGAGCAGCCCCAAGGATTTATGTAGGACTCATCTTTGGTATGTCGATTGAAGAAGTCACTTTATGGCCTCAAGCAGGCTCCAAGGGCATGGTATGCCAAGATGAACTCCTACCTATTGTCACAGAACTTTGTATGTTGTAAATCAAACCCGAATGTCTACATGCTCAGGATAGATGATTCACTTCTACTTTTAGTTCTATATGTCGATGATTTGTTGATCACTGGGTGCTCGAATTCAGTGATTGCTGCAGTCAAGAGGATTCTACATGATAGGTTTTTGATGATGGACATGGGTCTGCTACACTTCTTCCTTAGACTCGATATCAGTCAGGATGCATCAGGCATCAAACTATCTCAGGCCAAGTATGCACAAGATCTCCTTGAGATATTTCAAATGACAAACTGCAAGTCTGCTCCGACTCCTTTCCTATCAGGAGTCAAAATTGAGGATGGCAGGGAGACTCCACTGGTTGACAACACACTGTATAGACAATTAGTGGGGAGCTTGTTGTATCTCACACACTCCGTTCTAGACCATTCATATGCAATTGGTGCAGTTTCCAAGTTCATGCAGGAGTCACATGAGCTACATTGGAAATCTGCAAAGTGTATCCTTCGATACAAAGTGTATCCTTCGATACGTACATGGCACCATCACCTTTGGGATTCATTATGCAACTGACTCTACATTATATCTCATCGGGTTTACTGATTCCGAATGGGTTGGCGATAGCATTGATTGAAAGTCCACATCTGGTTACTCACTCAGTCTCGGTTCTAGGTCTATCTGTTGGTCTAGCAAGAAGAAAGCTACCATTTCTCTATCTTCATCCTAGGCAGAGTACAGAGGGGTAGTTAGCATAACCATTCAGGCTATGTGGCTACAACATTTTCTCAATGATTTGGGCATTCAGTTCATCGGTCGATCGTCATCTGGTGTGACAACTAGAGCACTCTGAAGTTCTGTATAGATCCAGTTCAGAGGCAATGGACAAAGCACATCGAGATACACATGCACTACATCTAGGGCTTAGTACACAAGGGGATCATCGACTTATAGTTATGTCCTTCAACAGAACAGACGACAAACATCTTCATCAAGACCTTCACTGAGCAGAAGTTATATTCTCTGCAAAGTCGTCTTGGAGTGAAGGACACAGTTGCCTAACAACTGTATTTATTATTTTTACATACATTGTACCTCGAGGGGGAGTTTTCCCATGAGGTTTTCCCTCTTTCCTCACTTTATTTTCAGTGTATCTTTTGTACTTGGGTACCTAACATGGCCTCGTTGCCGGGACCCAATCTTTATTTTCACCATAGTGATGTTCAGGGGGGGTGTTGGAGTTACTTCACACACACCTAGGATTTCTTTTTCCTAAGTTTTTTCCTTATTTATTAGTCATTATCCAGTATCCTATATTTTAGGAGAGAATATTCCATCTGGATAATATTCTCTTTCAGTTGACACTTTAGTTTGACTAGTTGATTTGATTTTAGATGTTGCATTGGGATCATCACCATGATAATTCAACCTTACCTTGGGATCATCACCAAACTGGTGCATTAGCCTTGATTCCCTGAGTTAACTCCTCACTACTCTCTGTTCAGTCAGTTAACTGAAGACTAGTTGACTAGTTAACTCAATTAGGTGGCAGTGCACTCCCGTAACTACCTGAGAGACTAGACTAGGTGGAATTTCACTCCCGTAACTGTTGGTGTGTGTCCATATCACTCTATACCACCACTATGGTGCATTGGTTCACCTCCAGCGCAAACTCATTGAGCTATACAAAGTATATCATGTGTAAACTATTCATTTTTCATAACGATTAATGAGAATTATTTCATTCTTTCTCTCCTTCTTCTTCTTTCTCAAATTCTCTCTGCAAATGTGTGTATTATTATTTAGCTAGATCTATTATGTGTAGGTTCAACACATATATATATATATATATATGTTTATCACTACAAAGTTTCTTCTCAACGTCATATAGGTGCATGGAATAATTTACAATTATCATAGATTAAGTTTTCCAATTATAAATTTGCATTCATAATCTAACAAACACCTTATTTCTACAATTTTCCTCCCTTAAAATTGTAGAAATACATTATCATTATTATCATGATTGAATCCAAATCTCAATTAGATATTCTCATATGTTATTATGTTTGGCACATTCTCAGGAAAAATACATAGGGGCTCAATTATCTATGAATGAAGTGAATGAATCAGAAGAAAAGGGCTGAATAGAGCAGCTTGTTCCATGTATCAGGAACACCAAAAATACACCAATGGATACAATCAGAATAGAGGTCGGGATTCTTTCACAAGCCTCTATAGTTCAAACAGACATAGGGGAAATTACAAAACGATCTCCATCAGAAGTGGTCCACCTACCTGCAACAGTTCCATCTCACATCAAGTATAAGATAGGTATCTCCAATCATGTGGCTAACTACCTCAATCGGCCTCCTGTGGCTTCACTTAACACTGTGCTCCATTCATGTGGACATGAAACATCGGAGTGGCCCCAACTTTACCAGCAAGATCCAGACTTCGCCACCACATATCAGCTCTTGGGCACATGCGCTATTGTCACTTATTTTCACATTAAGGACAAACTCTATGCCACTTGGACCATCTCTGTGTTCCTACAAGAGAGCATGCAAAGATGGTTTAGGAAGCCCACTACAGTCGGGTGGCAGGACATTTTGGCGTAGAGAAAACTATGTTCATCCTTCAGAAACATTTTTATTGGCCAAAAATTCGACAGGAGGTCAGCAAGTATATCATATATTGCACTGCTTGCACCATTTCCAAGCCAACCATCAAGAAGAAAGGATTATATACCCCTCTTCCTATTCCTGAGAAACCGTGGGAATCCGTATCCATGGATTACATGTCTAGTTTGTCATCCACCAAGCACGGAAATGACTGTGTGTTTATGGTCGTTGATCGGTTTTCAAATACAACCATCCTCACATCTTGTAAGAAGAATGTCATAGTGGAAGATACTACCAATCTCTTCTTCGAACGCGTTTGGGTTCACTTTGGAATACCACAGACCATCATCTCCGACCGAGACAATAGGTTCCTCAACACCTTTTGGTCGAGTCATTGGTCTCTGTTGGACACCAAGCTCACAAAATCCACTTTGTTCCACCCCCAAACCGATGTCCAAACCGAGGTCATCAATCAGATGATTGTGCACATCCTACGCATGTGCAATTATAAGCATTATCGTAGATGGGACGAGAGTCTCCCATATTTCCAACACAACTACAATAAGGCTCTCCATAGTTCCATCAGCCATAGCCCATTTCAGGTGGGTCTGGGATTCCAACCCTTGGGACCCATTGATGTTGCACTTCCTCTTGTCACCACACAGACAAAATCTTCCCCTGATTAGTCTGTGATCGACAAAGCCACCAGATTCATTGAGAAGATTTAGCACATCCTCCAACAGGTCCAGGATATTTTGCAGAAATCCAATGCTAAGTACAAGAAATGCCATGATAACACAAGGTACCAAACCAGTTTTAGGTTGGTGACAAAGTTTGGTTACATTTGTAGAAGGAGAGTCTCACCGGGCCCCATCAGAAGCTTTGGCCACTTCGTTATGGGTCTTACACTATCACTAAGGTTGTGGGTAGCAATGCTTTTGAGCTCAACACTCCACCCTTCCTTGGTCTGCATCCAGTATTCAATGTGGACCTCCTTCGGCCATATTTTCCATCATTATTGGACACCTCGATCACCAAAAAATTGACACCAATATATCTCCCTTGACTGCATGGAACAAGAATCCACCGATCAGATAGTGGACACACAGCTCAAGGGCACTCTCCAACAACAGATCCATCTTTATTGGGTTGTCAAGGCAGGGAAACTCCTACACCAAAGAAAGTGGCTCACTCGGGGCCAAATCCAGTAAAAGTTTCCTCACCTGATGGGGGAACTCAATGCAATGGATACCATTGCTTCCTAAGGGGGGGAATTGATCCAGATGGATATTGGTGGCCACCCACCTATTCCAACTGGCCCCTCATGTCCATTTTTGTTCATCACGTCTTTTAGTACTTCTTAATAATTGTGAGTTCTACACTTCTAGGGATGTTTGAAGCCTCACACATTCTCCAGGTGCATACGGGTGGCCTCTCACTTGATCCAACCGGCCTATTTTGTATGTCTTCATGTCATCACATCTTGTTGTAATTTCAGGGTTGTTTTGGGGCCCTAAACATTTTTTTTTTGGCTTGCCACAGTTAGACTATAGACAGAGTCAGAGTCTGATGGCAGAATGTGTAGTTCTCTGAAAGAATTTTCCAACGGGCTATCATGCGCTTAAAATAGAGGTTGAATGAAAAAGTTATGACCCTAAGAAGTTGAGGTACCAAATTACACCAACTTACCCATAGGGCCCACATAAATTTTGGAGTTTCACCTTCTAGGGTTAGGTTTTTGGATGTCTAGGTTTTTGGCATTCATGAGTAATATGAAAAGGGCCTATGGAGCCTCATTGTAATCCATTCTGCTCATACGGATGCACGTAGCAGCCACATCTCTTCTTAGAGATATCTACCACCATTCAAGCAAGTTTCAGTTCTACACTTTTATAGTTTCAGCCTATTTTATTATTTAATAGAAGATATTGTTCACTGAATATTTTTGTTATTATTCCTATCTCTGTGTTTATGGTATTCACTTTGTAATCAGCTCGTTCCTCTCCTAAATCCAGATCACCATGTCATCATTCTTCTCATAAATTTCTCTCAATCTTATTGTTCTTTGGTTCCTTAAGTTTGCTATAGTCGGATCCAAAACATTGCTAGAAGAAGAGGAATAACTATGCCATGTTTGTTTTCCTTGAACCTTTACTTGCAATCTTAGAAGTCTTGGTGGAGAACCTTATTGTCCTATAGCTTCCACCTACTTATCTTCTTGTATAGAAGGAATCTATTCCACAAGCATTTCACTTGTTTGGTTATCCCAAGATTTATATTCTTGGAATTTCACATCTTTGGTTACTATCAACTTCTTGGTAATAGGATTATATAGCCTATATGCAGGTGAAATCATGGAGGTGGGTTACACTTCCATGACAATCAGGTCTCCAAAATTCCGAAAAACATTTTTTGGGCCTAAAGATATTGTTTTCGGCCGAAAAAAGAAATGTCAAATCGAACGGTGCAATAACCACACCCTCGATTTGCGTGTACAAATTTAGTCAGCTGGATATTTTCTTTCTGACAATCCTCTTTTGGCCAAACAATATTTCGGCCGAAAATTTGTTCGGCCGAACAATCTTTCGGCTGAAAGATTGTTTATATATCAACCACACATCAATGTTGAGACATTTTACAAAATTTGTTGTCGTTTCGTGAGAGATGAGGACGTGATATTGTGAGGTTTTCTGTGAGGTGGTTGCACACAGTAGTCTTCATGATTTTGTCATGAGGTCGTGAGTGCAAGGGTCTTCATTGCGTTTACGAGCATGGACGTGCCGAACAACAGGTAATTTGTAATGTAATTTGTAGTGTAGTGTAGTGTAGTGTTTATATTATTTGTAGTGTAATTTGTAGTGTTGGACTGTGAGTTGGACGTTGGTGGCCAGCCCTATGGCCAAGCTGTGGGCGTGCCCTCGGCTTGGCCACAGGGATGGCCACCCGCGTCCAACTCACAGTCCAACAGGGGCCCGAATAATGTAAAATGTATGGTTGAAATGTTTTAGAATATAGTGTAGTGTTTATATTATTTGTAATGTTGGACTATGAGTTGGCCGTGGGTGGATAGCCTTGTGGCCAAGCCGTGGGCATGCCCTCGGCTTGGCCACAGGGCTGGCCATCCGCGTCCAACTCACAGTCCAACACGGGCCCAAATAATGTAAAATGTATGGTTGAAATGTTTTAGAATATAGTGTAGTGTTTATATTATTTGTAGTTTAATTTGTAGTGTTGGACTGTGAGTTGGCCACAGGTGGCCAGCCCTGTGGCCAAGCCATAGGTGTGCCCTTGGCTTGGCCATAGGGCTGGCCACCCACGTCCAAATCACAGTCCAACAGGGGCCCAAATAATGTAAAATGTATGGTTGAAATGTTTTAGAATATAGTGTAGTGTTTATATTATTTGTAGTTTAATTTGTAGTGTTGGACTGTGAGTTGGCCGTGGGTGGACAGCCCTGTGGCCAAGCCGTGGGTGTGCCCTCGGCTTGGACACAGGGCTGGCCACCCGCGTCCAACTCATAGTCCAACACGGGCCCAAATAATGTAAAATGTATGGTTGAAATGTTTTAGAATATAGTGTAGTGTTTATATTATTTGTAGTTTAATTTGTAGTGTTGGACTGTGAGTTGGCCGCGGGTGGCCAGCCCTGTGGCCAAGCCATGGGCGTGCCCTTGGCTTGGCCACAGGGCTGGCCACCCACGGCCAACTCACAGTCTGTGGACACGTGGCCCTTATACTTATAAAATTTACTTGCT
This sequence comes from Picea engelmannii, assembly GCA_009831015.1. Lineage (NCBI taxonomy): Eukaryota > Viridiplantae > Streptophyta > Pinopsida > Pinales > Pinaceae > Picea > Picea engelmannii. The sequence goes on from ML818817.1 coordinate 137,637, forward strand.
TTCTCACTACAATTATTGTACCTAGTTTCATTTTATCTAGGAAGAAGTTCAAATATTTGATATTAATGTAGTTGTCTTTTTTATTATTATTCTTATTTCCATCATTTAGTATTGTGATTATTGGAATGTAGTGGTGAGCTCTATACTTAAATAAATGGGTCTTAATGTGTGTGACTCTGTCAAATCTAATTGAAGTATTTTTAATATAAATATAACAAGAAATTAAGAGCTCAAGGAGTTCATTTTTGTTAGAATTATAAAAGTAAAGCAGGACATAGATGTCTTTTTATAAATTTTAGATAGGAAGGCAGCTAGATCACAGTGAGAGCTACTGAAATTAGGGAGAATAATCAAAATGAAAATATACACAAAGTTCAGACCTGAACTAAACTCAACCAATGTACTATTTCTTGATTAGCAAATCATTAGAATATCTAAATAGTAACCAATGTTAACATAGACTTCATTTATCACTGGATCTGATGCTAAGTAGCTCAAGATCAGATCTAAGTAAAATATCTGATACAGATCTGAAATAATAGATCCAAACTATAAATAGATCTAAGCTGGGTTAAATCGATCTAAACAATAATGACTGAAAAACTCAACAACAACATTCAGATCTGATAATCTATAATAATTAATGCTGATACATAAATCTAGTTAGATCAAACAATACAGAACTCACAACAAAAATCCAGATCTGAAGATAAATAATAGGTAGCTTACCTTGTTCTGAAACCTTACCTCTGAATAAGTCACAGTCAACACAAGAGATGCAAAAACCAACTTATTGGAGGCATGCTCCTCCACTTCCAAAAGTTTTACTTAATCTATGCAATCATATTCAAAAACTAAAAACAAACTTTATTGAAGTCTCTAATCAAATTTGTGGCATACTAAAACAACTTGATTCTCAACGGATCTACTATGTGGCACCTAGAAAAGATAAATTTACCTTTTAGTAAATCTCAAAGGCTTCTTCATTACAACTTCTCTAGAGTACTACTGACAAGTTGGAGAAAGTGTTGCAATCCCTAACCCAACTAAAGGGGCCCTCATCAATCACTCTAGAATCTCTAGGCTTAAAGTCCAATATTACCTTGCCTAGGTATTTTGGTGACATTGATGGTGAACATATTGATGCTTGGATTCAAAATGTATCCATGTATTTTGACTCTTATCCCAAGATGGTGAATGTGATGAAACTTGAATGGGTGGTACTAAACCTAGATGGGATAATACTTGAGTGATTTCAGAACCTCCATGATTCTTCCACCCTCCATTTGTATCTAAAGGATTCACATTCGAATTAAAACCATATGACCTCTTGGAAAAACAATTGTGAGGCATTATGGTAGTAGTTTTACCCATCCAAGTATTAACAATATTTATGCATATGATAACTTCATCATAGTTAGTTCTATGTTCAATCACTTCAACCTTATACTAATCAATTCATTAAGCTCCATGTATAGTTATCTATAAGATATCTATACATTTATGTATCTATAAATTTAATTGCTAGTGATTTTCCCTATTTACACACCAAGGTTGAAATCCTTGACTGTGATAATCTTAATCAATCCTTTAAAAAATGTCTTACAGTAGAACGAAATTTGGGGAAGTGGCACATATTCTCTCCTTATTCTTCATCTACTTCTTTATATTCACGTACCCTTTTTCATTCATCTGGTGGGCCTACAATGACCTTTCCTCCACTACATAGAAACACTTATCATGCATGCCATAAACTCTCTTAATTCTCTTTTCATAAATATTGTACACTCATTTGAGTGTCATGCATTGTACCATCAAGCTCCT
>ML818817.1:176648-191558 GCA_009831015.1 Picea engelmannii
GGGGGGGGGAGAGAGGGAAATAGGGAGATAGAGACAAGGAGAGAGAGGAGGGGGAGTGGAGGAGAGAGGGAAATATGGAGATAGGGAGACAAGGAGAGAGAGTGGGGGGATTTGAGGAGAGAAAGAGAGGGAGGGAAAGAAGGAGAGAATGAGAGAGGGGAACATGGGCGGAGAGAGAGAGAGGGAGAGAGAGAGAGGAAGGGAGGGAAGGAGGGAGAGAGTGATAGAGGGACAAAGGGATATGAGAGAGAGAGAGTGCATTAGAGGTAGGAATATATGGGGTGGGAGAGGGAGAGAGGGGTGTGAGAGGGAGAGAGAGGCCTAGAGAGAGAGAGAGAGAGACCTAGAGAGGGAGAGAGATATGGAAGGAGAGAGAGAGTGAGAGGAGGTAAAGTGGGGTATATAGGGAGATGGAAAGAGGGAGAGAGGGATATAATTCTAGAGGGGGTAGAGAGAGGGGGAGTGATGTCAACGCCCTCCCAACAAACCCACGGGTCGGAAGGTTCACGTCGACTCACAGGATCTTTCCTCTTACACGGCCCGAAGAACTCTAAGGCTCTTCTAATTCCCTATCAGGAATTCTGTACCCACAACAATCTCCATGGGATCTCCTCTTTATACTCGGGAGATCAGAACTCATGACTTCGCGAATCCAATGGTCGAGCGTAGGTCTCTCGAATCCTCGAAACCCAAGAACCAGTCAACGCTGACCTTTTCCCATCGGGATTTCCTTTATCGTGAATTCAGCACTTGCGATGTCGAGTAACTTGTATCCCCGACTCTCGATTCCTGATATGCCGAAACTCCAACGCATGTGCGAGTTTGACCCTTCAATATCCCATCACCTCTGTCGGGATTTCAAACTTCGCGGGATCATGAATCCTGATGTCAATGTTCGGGACTTCTCACTGTGAAACCCCGAAATGGTGTGCCACTTTTCCATGTCACCAACTTATGTGGCCCCACACTGTTTACTTAGCTATCAGGATATCGCGTATCACGATTTCGCGATTCCCGTTGTCAAGTTCACAGAACTACCACCCGCGAAAACTCGATATGGAAATCCACGGGTATATCTGACGGCTCTTGTGACTCGGATCAATGGTTCTATCCCTCCTGAGCTTTGAACCCTTTGGGAATACTCATCGTATCTCCCCTGCACCTCCATGAGATCTGACGGCTCACAGGATGTTGTGAATCCTCCTCGGAGAATACCGATTGTCCGTTCCTTCCTTGGTGAAAATCTGCGAAGTGACTAAGTGTTCCTCCGCGGAACTCATCCACTTGCGTGCAAACTTGCGACGCTTCTTACGAACTTCCAGTCACAGCTTCCCTACATTGTCCTTGAACAATTTCAAAGGCCTTATCCTTCCTGAGCTTTTCACGATTCCGCGTCTTCTCAGAAAACCTCCTGCTCGCACTCCTTGCGGAAAACTTCAAACACTTTCTAAGTGTTGAATCCTTCCGACCCTGCGCACACCTGCAGCAGCAGTCTTTCAAATACTCTTCTCAGGTTTTCAACCCTGAGACTTCACTTGGCATGTGCACTCCTTGCACGGCTCCTGTGCCTGTCTGCACCTCTAAATGAATGAGAAAAAAAGCTATCTCTACCTGAACCCTTTGTCAACGCACTCCTTGCGGACACTTCAACTGCACTCCTTACAGGAACCTTTGGCTCAGATAGAGAAACAATTGAAACTCATTCCTACTTCCTCTCAGACTTCAACTCAAACATGAAATCATATACACAACATATAAAGAAAATGTATAACAGGAAGCAAACATTCATGAGCATATCATTCAACATCAATACACAGAGAACAACACAAACCATGAATTTGAATCAACTCTTTCTATTAATTTAAATGTCTGTACATGGGTGTTATTACATAGCTCTCTGCTCGCTACTATGCTCCAATGCTTCATAATCTTTCATCTAATTTTACAATGTACAATGAGGGTGTCTATATCCCGTTTTCCTCTTGCGCTCTCAAACAGTCTAATCTAAAATTAAATTCTATCTACCTGCATTAACTACTTTAAATGCCTTCTACCTACTAAGGACGAGAGCGAATTGCTCAAGGTCCATTTACATTATACAAGTGCGCCTCTTCTTAATGGCTCATTTAAGATCGTGCAACAACTTCAAGGTATTTTCAAAATTTATGCTGGCTTGTCCAGCTTTCCTTCGCTTCCGCGCTAGCTCTCTTGATGTTGATGATGCTCCTACATCATACTCCCTCGCTTGAAAATTTTCATGGGCTCCTGTCCATGAGCTCACACACGGTCTGTCCATGCTTCTAGATCTCTGCTTCCTTCTCCCAGCTGGCATATTCAACTGGATGGTTCTTCCACTTGACCAGATACTCGAAGTATTGCTTTCACCTGGTCCTCTGGCTCACTCTTTTATCCAGTATGCACTCCATCTGCAGCTTTTTTGCAAATGGCATCTGCTTTGTCCATTGGATCATTGGCTGTTCATTTCCATTCTTTGCTTCCTCAGCTCTATATGGGTACAAATCTGAGATATTGAATATCGGAGAAATTCCGATCCCATCGGGTAATTCAATCTCATAAGCGTTCACCCCAAATTTCTTCAAGACACTACATGGCCCGATTTTCTTCATCTTCAACTTATTATATGTTCCTCTCGGGAACCTTTCCTTTCTCAAATGTGCCAAAACCAAGTCACCAACTTCAAACTAAAGTTATCTTCTATTCTGATCGGCCCTGCGCTTATACTCCTGTCTTGATTTCTGCAATCGCTCCTTCACTTTTCTGTGAAGTTCCTTCATCGCCTCTGTGAATTCTTCTACACTAGAACTCCTAGTCGCAGTCTGTTCTGAATCCCTTAGTTCAGAAATTCCCCTCGATTGCATGCCATAGACAACTTGAAATGGAATTTTCTCGGTGCTCCTGTTAACTGATTCGTTATAAGAAAACTCTGCCTGTGGTAGTATGCTATCCCACTGGCTGCGGTGTTCTGTCACCAAGCTTCTCAGCAAGTCTCCTAGACTTTTGTTTACCACTTCTATCTGTCCATCCGTCTGAGGATGATAAGATGAACTAAATGAAAAGTTAGTTCCTAGCTTCTTCCATAAGGTCCTCCAAAAATTCCCTACGAATTTTGTATCTCGATCCGAAACTATACTCCTTGGTAACCCATGAAGTCGAATGACCTCTTTGAAAAAAAGGTTCGCAATGTGAGTTGCGTCATTGGTCTTCCGGCATGGAATGAAGTGTGCCATCTTGGAAAATCTATCCACCACCACAAAGATTAAATCAACACCTCTTTGTGTTCTTGGCAACCCCAATACAAAATCCATGCTAACTGCATCCCATGGCCTCTCTGGTATGGGCAATGGTTGATAGAATCCCGCATTCTGTCTTCTTCCCTTCGAATGCTGGAAAATTTTACATCTTTCCAAAAATCTCTTGACTTCTGCTCGCATTCCCGGCCAAAAATATGACTCATTAAGCTTTGTGAATGTCTTGTCATGACCAAAGTGTCCTGCTAATCCTCTACTGTGTTTCTCCTTCAACAAGTTCTCCCTCATGGAGCATTTCGGAATACACAATTGATTACTTTTGAACAACAATCCTTCCTGGATCATGTATTCTATCCACGAGTTTCTGTCTCTGAGAACTGGATTCTCAACTACTTCATATGCCTCTTTAAAATCCTGATCATCTACGTACATGTTCCTGAGATCATCAAAACCCAATGTTTTGACTTTGAACTCCTACAGCAACAAACACTTCCTGCTCAAAGCATCAACCACTTTGTTAGCAGTACCAGAAATATGTTTAATCACAAAAGTGAAATTCTGCATATAATCAACCCATTTGACATGTTTCTGATTCAACTTTTCCTGTTGAGTCACAAACTGCAGTGCATGATTGTCACTGTACAATACAAACTCTTTCGGGATCAACTAATGTCTCCATTTCTTCAATGCCTGAATGATAGCATAAAACTCCTTATCATATGTGGAGTACTTCACTTTCACTTCATTCAGCTTCTCATTGAATTATTCTATCGGCCTATCTTCCTGACTCAAGACTGCCCTGATTGCAAATCCTCTTGCATCACATTTCACTTGAAATGTCTTTCAGAAATCCAGCAACACCAAAACTGGTTGTTCCATAATCTTCCTCTTCAACAGATTAAAAATTTTCTCAGCCTCTTTTGTCCAGTGAAAAGACTTGTGTCTTTTCTTCACTGTATCCATCATTGTTGCACTAATTCCACTGAAATTCCTGATGAATTTTCAGTAGAAACTAGCCAATCTGTGAAAACTTCTCACCTCAACTATGTTCTTCGGTGATGGCCAATTCTTGATCACTTCCACCTTATCTAAATCCATCCTCAATTAGTCTATAGAAATAACAAATTCCAAGTAAATGAGCTTTGTCTTCATCAATGAGGACTTCTTCATATTTATCAACAACTTCTTTTGCTGTAATCTCTGCATCATTGTAGCCAAATGCTTCAGATGCTCTACCATTGTTTTACTGTAAACTAGTATGTCATCTAAATACACAATGACAAATTTCCCGATGAACTCCCTCGGGACTTCGTTCATCAACCTCATGAAATTACTCGGCACATTTGTTAAGCCAAACGGCATAACAATCCATTCATACAACCCTTCGTTTGTCTTCAAGGCTGTTTTCCATCCATCACCTTCTCTCATGTGGATCTAGTGATAACCACTTTTCAAATCAATCTTTGAAAAATATTTTTCTCCACTCAAGCAATCCATCAGATCATCCATCCTCGGAAATGGAAATATGTACCTGATGGTTATCTTAATGATCTCCCTCGAGTCAGTACACATCCTCCAGCCTCCGTCTTTCTTCGGACTGAGTACTATTGGAACAACACATGGACTTAAGCTTTCCCTGACCAACCCTTTATCAAATAAATCCTGGACCTGCCTCTTGACCTCTTCATTCTCTTGCGGTGTCAATCTATACACGGCTTTGTTTGGAAAAATAGCTCCTGGAATGAGATCGATATGATGACTCACACTTCTTATCGGTGGCAACGAACGAGGTAATTCGTCCACTACGATATCAGCGAACTCTTCCAGCAGTTCCTGAACTTCCTCTGGTAAATCATCCACCCTTGTGTTGGTCAGAACAATTCTCAGTTTCCTGACCACAATGAATTGTGGATCCTCCTCCTTCTTAACTTCATTAAGGAGCTCCTTTCCACTCATGAGAAGTACAGTGTTTCTTACCTCCGATTTCACCTCCTTATCCTTGATTGGAAGCAACATGTGAGTCCTCCCATTCTTCTCTAGGGTGTATGTGTTCATTCTCCCATCATGAATCACATTTCTATCATATTTCCATGGTCTACCCAGCAATAGATGACAAACATCCATAGGAATGACATCACATAATATCTTATCATTATATCCACCTATCTTAAATTCAACTAAACATTGTTTAGTGACAGTTACCTGGTGTCCTTTTTGTAGCCACGAAACTCTGTATGGGCTTGGATGATCATTCATTTCCAGCTCCAGCTTCTCTACCATCTCTGTAGAAATGAGATTATCCATGCTACCACTGTCTACAATGACCTTGCATACCCTGTCCTTGGTCTTGCAAGCAATCTTGAAAAGTCTGGTCCTTTGGACTGAACTCTCCACCTCCTTCTCAGGTGTCAAAAGGACTTTTTGCATCATCAGCGATCTTCTGCCTTCAGCATCTTCTGCCTCAACGTCCCGCCTCTGTGCCTCAGCGATGTGAGCTTCTCCACTGTCCTTATTATTATCTGGACACTCATAAGTCTTGTGCCCATTCTTTCCACATGTGAAGCATGTAATTACTCCACCTCTTCCTCTTCCTCTGCCTCTAGTACAAGGAAAAATGTTATTGTCAGCATAATCTTCTCTCTGCTCAGTATGTTGCCCTCTCTGTTTAGCATATTTCCCTCACTGTGCGGTTCCACCTCTCTCATTTCAAGTCTGAGGCTTCTTCCAGTCTTCTTTGGGCTTCTGGTATTTATCCTGGGCAACTGATTTTCCTTTGGGCTGACTTTTTCCTTGGCCCCTCTGACTCTATTTTCAGCTCAGCTTCTCCTCCGCTTTCAGATCCATATAATAAGCATCTTCCACCGTTCGGATGGTTACCATGCTCATCTCATCCTGGATATCATATCTCAGGCCATTCATATATCTGGCAACCTTCTCATCATCGCTTTCTCGATGACCTTCCCTGATGTTTAGTTTATAGAATTCCTTAGTGTATTCCTTCACTGTCATTAGCTTCTGTCTCAGGTTCTGCATTCTCTTGAATCGAGTAATTTGATAATCCTTGGGGATGAATTTTTCTTTCATCTTTACAATCATCCTGTCCCAGCTTTTGATCTTCTTCTTGCCTTTGCAGCGGCTCTCAGCTTGTAATTCATCCCACCACAATGCTGCATGTCCTTCTAATCTTGTGACAACATGCTTGACCTTTTTGCCCTCCTCGACATCTTCATAGTCGAAGTATGTGTCTATAGCTCTAATCCAGTCTAGAAGCTCCTCTGCATCCAAGTTTCCCTCATAAATTGGAATCTCCATCTTTGCTCTTGCACCCATCCTTGCAATAGCTCTGATCAAACGTTCGTTTGATGAATCTTCAGCTGCAACTTCTTCTTCATGTTCATCCTCAGCTTCGCTTTCAGAATCACTGAGATCCCCCGCATTGATTGTGTATCTTTGCGTTGTTTCCATGTCTTCGAGTATAGCTCGCAGATCACGCATCTCTCTCTCCATAGCTGGATCTGTCATCTTCTTGCCTCTTCTTCTCGGCATTTCCCTATCCTCTGGATCAGGTGATTGCATGTCCCTTCTCCTCAGCAGCATGGTGAATTATCTTTCTTCGCTACAGAAAGTAAAGAACCTTTCTGTGCTCTGATACCACTTGATGTCATGTATCAGAGTGCTCTTTACCTCTTATGCCTCCCTCGTCTTAAATATATAGACAAGAATCACACTCTGATACCACTTGATGTCAATGCCCTCCCAACAAACCCGCGTGTCAGAAGGTCCACGTTGACTCACAGGATCTTTCCTCTTACATGGCCCGAAGAAATCTAAGGCTCTTCTAATTCCCTATCGGGAATTCTACACCCACAACAATCTCCACGAGATCTCCTCTTTATACTTGGGAGATCGGAACTCACGACTTCACGAATCCAATGGTTGAGCGTAGGTCTCTCGAATCCCCGAAACCCGAGAACCAGTCAATGCTGACCTTTTCCCATCGGGATTTCCTTTATCGTAAATTCGACACTCGCGATGTCGAGTAACTTGTATCCCTGACTCCCGATTCCCGATATGCCAAAACTCTGAGGCACGCGCGAGTTTGACCCTTCAACGTCCCGTCACCTCTGTCAGGATTTCAGACTTCACGGGATCGCGAATCTTGATGTCAATGTTTGGGACTTCTCGCTGCGAAACCCTGAAATGGTGTGCCACCTGTCCACATCACCAACTTCTGTGGCCCCACACTATTTACTTAGCTATCTGGATATCATGTATCACAATTTCGTGATTCCCATTGTCAAGTTCACGAAACTACCACCCGTGAAAACCTGATATGGAAATCCATGGGTAGATCCGACGACTCTTATGACTCGGATCAATGGTTCTATCCCTCCTGAGCTTTGAACCCTTTGGGAATACTCAACGTATCTCCCCTGCACCTCCGTGAGATCTGACGACTCACGGGATGTCGTGAATCCTCCTTGGAGAATACCAACCGTCTGTTCCTTCCTTGGTGAAAATCTGCAAAGTGACTAAGTGTTCCTCCGCGGAACTCGTCCACTTGCACACAAACTTGCAACGCTTTTTACAAACTTCCAGTCACAACTTCCCTGCACTGTCCTTGAACAATTTTGAAGACCTTATCCTTCCTGATCTTTTCATGATTCTGCGTCTTCTCATAAAACATCCTGCCCGCACTCCTTGTGGCAACCTTCAAACACTTTCTAAGTGTTGAATCCTTCCGACCCTGTGCACACCTGCAGTAGCAGTCTTTCAAATAATCTTCTCAAGTTCACAACCCTGAGACTTCACTTGGCCTATGCACTCCTTGCACGAATCCTGTGCCTGTCTGCACCTCTAAATGAATGAGACCAAAAGCTATCTTTACCTAAACCCTTTGTCAACGCACTCCTTGCGGACACTTCAACTGCACTCCTTGCAGGAACCTTTGGCTCAGATAGAGAAAAAATTGAAACTCATTCCTACTTCTTCTCAAACTTCAACTCAAACATGAAATCATATACACAACATATAAAGAAAATGTATAACAGGAAGCAAACATTCATGAGCATATCATTCAGCATCAATACACAGAGAACAACACAAACCATGAATCTGAATCAACTCTTTCTATTAATTCAAATGCCTATACATGGGTGTTCTTACACAGCTCTTTGCTCGCTCCTATGCTCCAATGCTTCATAATCTTCCATCTAATGTTACAATGCACAATGAGGGTGTCTATATCTCGTTTCCCTCTTGCGCTCTCAAACAGTCTAATCTAGAGTTAAATCTATCTACCTACATTAACTACTTTAAATGCCTTCTACCTACTAAGGACGAGAGAGAATCACTCAAGGTCTGTTTACATTATACAAGTGTGCCTCTTCTTAATGGCTCATTTAAGATCACACAACAACTTCAAGGTATTTTCAAAATTTGTGTTGGCTTGTCCAGCCGTCCTTCACTTTCGCGCTATCTCTCTTGATGTTGACGATGCTCCTGCATCAGGGAGGGAGAGAGAGTGATAATGAGTGAGAGAGAGAGAGGGGGGGAGATAGAGAAATAGGGGTATAAAAGGAGGAAGGGAGAGGGGTAGAGAGAGAGAGAGAGAGATAGTGGGAGGGGAGGAACTAGATAGGGATAAAGTAGAGAAATAAAAGGAGGGAGAGAGAAGGAGAGAGAGTGGCAGAGGGAAGAGAGAGAGGAGAAGGAGAGAAGGGGAGAGAGTGAGTGAGAGTGAATGAAAGAGAGAAAGAGAGTGGTGGGAGAGAGAGAGAATGGTAGAGAGAGAGAGAGTGGTATATAAGGATAGAGAGAGGGAAGGAGATAATTAAGAAAAGGGAGATGGTGGAGAGAGAGGGGTAGGGAGAGAGAGTGATAGAGAGAGAGAAGGGGATAAGGAAGGAAAAAAGGAGGGAGAGATAGTATGTCAATGTGGGGGTGAGGGAGGGATGGAGAGAGAGAAATAGAGGGAGGGAGAGAAATATAAAGAGAGGGAGGGTGAGAGAGGGGAGCAGGAAGAGTTGGGGAGAGATGAATGGAAGAGGGAGGGAGGGAGTGTTGTATCCTTAATTTTGACCATACAAGATAGAAAGAAGTTCATAATATTATGAAATCTTAAACACATGTTTTTCCTAAGGTTTAGCCGCTTTTTGGAGGTCCGTGTAGGTCTAAGAAGGCTCAACATGCGATGATTCTCGCACATTGGCAATAATACAACATGCGATGATCTGTAAAACTTATAGATTCATGGATTTATGAGGAGAGAAGTGAGGGATGAGTTGTATCCTTGTGTCAAGGGCCTAGGAACTCATAGCATTCAAGTCTCTAGTGGTCTCTATAAGATATAGAATCTCTCCCAAGCCTCCTCTAAAGAACTATATAACAAAGGAAAGTCTTGGGAACGAAGGAGGAAGAATCAAGAGTATTGTTCTGTTTTCCATTTGCAGAGGTGTTTGTCCTATCCATCACAACCAAAAGTTAGAGAGCCTAGCCTGACCAAGATGATGAAGGGAGAAGAAAGGGGCAAGGTGTCAAGGGAGAATAACATCATCACCAAGGTATGTTTTGATGTAATTTATCTATTATATTAGTAGATCAATGGCTTTCCACAAATGTTTTTGTTTATTATAAAATATGTTTGGATTTGATTGTATGAATTATAAATAAAATTAGATCTAAGGCATACTGATTATTTTTAACACTACATAAAGAATAAGATTAGTATTGTTTTTTTCTTGTGAGTAGGAAGTAGGTGACAAGAGATGGAGCTGGAACATTAGATCTACACCAACCAGGATACACAGGAACAACCTTCAAATCAAAGGTATGCTAATATACCTTTCTTTCATGTAAAAGAGATTGTTTGATCTGGATCTAGAAAACCATAGAAGTCTAAACCACTTTCTATCTAGGATCATTACACAGGTCATAGGGAGATTTTGATGTGTATTCAATGATATCCCTGTGATATTTTGTCTGATAATAGAGCTAGAGACCACACTCGGGAAGAATTCTTCTCTAGTTTGAGTCTCTTTTCCAATCCTTTCCTCTGCTTGATGGTAATTTGATTTTGTTTTTATTCCATTTATACCTTTAGATCCTAGATCCATCATATCTGATAGATTTGATACAGATATGGCACATATCCTTTCTATCTTAAAAAACATAATTTTTCCTCACCCTTAAATGTCTAAGCACAATAGTCACGTAATAATCGTCATGTTGTCACAAGAGTTGGTTCTAGGCTGTAATAGAGCCAAACCTTAGCACATTTTAAATGAAATAAATTTTGTTAATTCATCAATCATAGGAGGCTTCTAGAACTAGGTCTGAAACAAGTCTTTCACTCATTTATAGATCAGAAATGAAGAGGCATGACCTCGTTTGCCTAATTGATTTAATAAAGAAGATGGATAGAGGATAGGAGATGAAGAATATCGAAACAAAGAGTTAGGTATCTAATTCTGATAATTCTAATCTTTATTTCAATAGAGGAATGAAAAATAACTTTGAAAGACAAACATACGTATATATAACTTGTAAATTAGGTAGAAACAGTCAACCTCCAGGTCTTGTTTTGCTCATAGAATAAACATAGGAAAATATGAACCTAACAAGATGCCCAATAAATGACTATAGCAGAGGTATTACTAAATTAGAGAAATTACAAGCTGAATATGTAAAAGAAGGAAGAAATAATGAATGTAAACCTGAGAAAACAATACAGGAAAAGACAAAATTACACAATGACAAGGTATAGAATCTATTAGCATTATGTTCTATATTTTCTTAAAGAAATGGCATTACAAAACCAGCCTCCAAAAGGCTCTCGGGTTGTTCCCCCTCCTCGAATTACTGAGAAATGATTCCAATTACCAAAAAAAATCCCCCCTAAAAGGAATAGGTATCTCAAGATTCAAAACATAACTAAATCCCTAAAATTTGGGTTTAGAGATTGATTTTCAATAATGAGAATTTATAATAAGGAAACAGTTAATCCCCCAACATGTAACGGATTATAAATGACCCCAAAACCAACAAATATTCATGAGAAACAAACTGACATTGTTTAACTGACTTCTGGGCGCGTTCCTACATTTCTGGGCCATGTCTGCACAAAAACGCAACACCATCTTGAGGGAAAATTTTGGCTGCCTTCCCGAGCTCCAAATGAAGATATGAAAGTACCATTGGAAATCTTATGACTTCTATATGTCAATCGACTATTTGAGCGTGTAAAACAACCTCTCCACTGCTGAGAAAATTGAGTTTGTCCAAGGTAGTTTATCACTGGAAAAACCTACGATTTTGGTAGCTAACATGCCGAAAAAAGGGGTGCTTTAGCTACAGAAAATCATGGCTTTCGGCAGCTAACAGTGCAATTTAAGGGCACCATGAGATACCGAAAATCCTGGAACGATATTTTTTAATGGTAATTGTTGTTCATCTCGAATTTGCCTAGGTGTTTGATAGAGAATAATGCTGCCCTCTGTCAATGGGTTCTCCGTCATGTGTCTTGGTGTGAGGGTGGATCCTTGTGTGCACTGGGACTCTTGCATGCTGAGCTAACACATGTTTCTTTTATTTTACAGTTATGTGAATGTTGTACATGTTGTTGGTTTTGACTGTTACACTGTTGTGGCACTTCAGATCATGAATATGGGGCACAATTAGTGTTATCATTCAATTAAAAAAAACGTTAAACCAACCACAACCACTGAACAAGAGTAAACAACCCATTCTTTGGAGATGATCTCAACATTATTTGACTGAAGATGACAGGTAGAGAACATTCAATGATGCACATGACATACAGATGGTCGTTTTTCCCACCTGCACTTTTGGTAGCTAATGGCGTATGAAATCTAAGATTTAAGCTACTGAAAGTCTGCAATTTCGATAGATAATGCTATAAAGTTTTCCCTCCTAAGCTACCGAAAGCCAAAATTTCAATATTTGTTCCAACATAGGCTCCATCTAGGGATGGTGCTTTCCTGCAAAGCACCAAGAATAGTAGACCATGTGACTTCATCCATTGGGCGACCTGAAATCATCCTTATCAAACTCTGAACCCTGTCACTTTACTTGTGGCTTTCCAAAACAAAAAACCGCTTATGCATTCACTGGGCTATGGAGTCATAAAGCCTTAAAACAAAACCATACTAGATTCCAAAGTGAACTGGAAACATACTGAAAACCATAGTTGTACTCTAATGCTCAAAGTCAAGCTTATTTTTATACATCACCTACTCTAACTACTAAAAAATCCCCACTAAATCAAATGATACAAAAATGTCAGTGAATCCAATCCAATAACTGTCTACTTATTTCAAATCTACTCACACTTTCTTTGAGCAGGCTGAAAAAGGAAACCGACAACTCCCATCTGACATGTTGTTGATCATGAATTTTCAAACTTTTCCTTGATTCATGTGACAAAATATCCATGACATAGCATACTCCTCCATTAAATGAATCTAAAAGGTCAGCAAAAGGATCATGAAAAAATGCATGGTCCTGAGGTTTTAAATAACAAGCTTCACCAAAGACTATTACGTGCCCCAATTTATTTTGCTCAGGATCATCCTCCAAGAGGATATCCAAACATCCTTCATTTGATATGGCATATGTTTGAAGACCATCATTCCTCCATGAAAAACCTGCAGCAAATTGTTCTAGAGAAACAATATTATAATCATGGGTGCACTCATCATATTTAGGTTCAACAGATAACTCAGGAGTGTCATCAGTCAAACAAATGCTTGGAATATCGACTGTGGATTCCTCAAGCATGGGCAATTCTGGTTCTTTCTCTGGCATGATGTCTATCTCATATTCATATTCCTTCAAATCACAGTCTAAAGCATCCTTGAATAATAAACTTCCTTCAAGACTATTAAATGTGGTAGCCCTATCCTCTTCATGAAATGAAACAGGGCTTACAAGTTGATTTCCTGGTTGGAAATCATCATCATAAATGGGTTCATTAACTTCATGTAAAGTTTTATCAAACACATTGTTAGAATATAGAATATGGTGTGCTTGTTTTACCATTGACGATACCCTTGTCACCCAACCACAGGCCGAAGCCTCCCTCCGAGCACCTTAACCTTGACCTGAGAATTCCTCCAGAAGCAAACCCTAGGCTAGATAGCCAAACAAAGAGTAGCACATCAACACCCAAGGATAGCGCATCACAAAAAGATGATCAGATAGTCCCAAACCCTAGCCAAGAGATATCCAAGCCAATACTGAAACTAGTTGTTGCTGCAGCTGCAGCTGCAACCCTCCTCCAAACCTGTGCACCAGACTGCAACTGTAGTGCGCACCAACTGGGAAACTGCAATTCTGAGATGATGTCAAATGAGAACTGGCACCTTGTATTTATAGTAATCCTGCCAGTTTGTTGGGGCCAACTTCTCCTTCTGGGTATGTGTTTGTTCAATATATTATTATTAATTCTGGTCGACTTCTTCTCTTGGAGGCTAATAGCCTAATATAAATTATCTTCTTGAGCTGACAAGGCTTCTAGGGTTATTAGCCAATTCATTAGGGTTTCTCTTGCTTCCCGGAGTCTTCTATTCTTGTCAGGTTCACACGTGGGGGTAAATACCTCCCACAGCTACCATAATATTAATACTCCCTCCTAGATAGAGAGGTATTTACAGGTAATGGACTTGAGCACAAAACATACCATTTACCCGGTAGCATCAATATAGTCATCTAGACTATTTCATCACTAGATCATGAGCATCACCATCACCATCAGCTACATCATCTCTTGAAACCATACTTCATCTGAGTAGTTGGATATGATGCTGGATAAGTCACTCTCACCATAGAGTGATACAAGAGGAGTAAAAGCTATGAACTGTTTTCCGTCTGGAAAATCTTTGTTCATCATTCATCTGAATGATCATCATCTCCAATAATCTGGTGATATTCTTCAAGGTAGTTAGAACAAGAATAGAACACACCTGTGTCTATTCATAGTAGTACACAACTACAATCCAGTGGTTAACTACCACATAAAGTAACACACAAGTACTTGATCAGCAACGTATATTTGCGAACAGTGAAACATATTCACCACAGTAGTCCTCATCTATTGTCATATAGTCTTCATAACAAACATCTAAGAGCATCTTGCATAGAAACAATGTTATGATAAAAACTGTATCATCTGGGCCAATCTTTCACTCATGTTTGTGAGATCTGAAAGAATGCCTACCACCACAGTAGTCTTCATCTGCATAGAAACAATGTTATCATAAAAACTGAATCAACTGGGCCAATCTTTCACTCATGTCTGTGAGATCTAAAAGAGTTTCTACCCTCAGTATAGAATATCAACAATGATCAACTGGGCCAATCTTTCACTCACGTCTGTGAGATCTGAAATAATGTCTTCCCTCAATATAGAACATCAATAATAATCATCTGGGCCAATATGTCACTCACATTTGTGAGATCTGAAAGACTGTCTACCCTCAACATAGAATATCAATAATGAGCTATCTGTCCCATTCTTCTCAACCAAGGAAGAAGGATTGTTTCTGATTTCTAAACCTAGACCATTTCCCACCCTGGGCCATTCTTCTGACACTAAACAAAGTGTAACCTGGAAAGAATGAGT
>ML818817.1:195213-209437 GCA_009831015.1 Picea engelmannii
AAACCTGCGCACCAGAATGCAACTACAGTGCACACCAACTGGGAAACTGCAATTCTGAGATGTTGTCAAATGAGAACTGGCACCCTGTATTTATAGTAATCCTTCCAGTTTGTTGGGGCCTACATCTCCTTCTGGGTATGTGTCTGTTCAGTATATTATTATTAATTCTGGTCGACTTCTTCTCTTGGAGGCTAATAGCCTAATATAAATTATCTTCTTGAGTCGACAAGGCTTCTAGGGTTATTAGCCAATTCATTAGGGTTTCTCTTGCTTCCCAGAGTCTTTTATTCTTGTCATGTTCACACATGGGGGTAAATACCTCCTGCAGCTACCATAATATTAACACACATGACTGTCATTATTTAAAATCAGATTTACATTTTCAGAAATGGAAGAAGTCTGACTCTCATATTCGAGACTGTGTGAACACTACAAATCTATGTAAGAAGGGATTGTAACATGACTATGCAGGAGCAGATATATTTCTTTTTTAGTCAAAGGTGAAGGTGGTCTCTTTATTTTCTGGATAAAACAACAATTATTTCATTTCTCTT
Organism: Picea engelmannii; assembly: GCA_009831015.1. Lineage (NCBI taxonomy): Eukaryota > Viridiplantae > Streptophyta > Pinopsida > Pinales > Pinaceae > Picea > Picea engelmannii. The sequence goes on from ML818817.1 coordinate 195,768, forward strand.
TTGCAGGTTGATCATGATGTTGAATATCTTCTTCTTGAATATGATCACAAGAGCTATCATATCCTTCTTCTTTATCAACCAACTCTTCTTCATACTGATTATCTTCATTGACTTGAGAAATTTATGTTATTCCTTCCTCCTCTTCAAGAAGATTTGTTTGATCTTTTTGTCTTATGAATTCTATATTACAACAATCTTCAAAAACTATTTCAGCTAAATAGATTCTTTTACAATATTGATGAAAAAGTATGTGAAAATATTTCAATGAAGGAATACTGGAATGGGGTAAGGATTTATACTAGAGTCTAGCATCCTTTTCCAACAAAAATATAAACAGTTTCATGAGGACATCTTCGTGATGTACATTTAATTCATCCATGAGTTTGTGGAATTCAAACAAGTGTTGAGCAGGATTGTCGTCCGTATATCCTTCAAATTTAGGAAGAACATCTTCCCAAATTTTAATGTCTGGAACAGTGTTTGGAAAACCATAAACATTTGTAAAGTCTAGAGGAGAAAACCTTACAACAATCTGAGCAGTGAACGAATTCGACATTTTGAGACCAATGGAGTCACCAGTGAATCATGTAGAGTCTTCAAACCAAGGAGTCACCAGGTGAATGATCACAGCCAATTGAATTCCTATCCCTTGTTCACCATCAAGGAATAGATATAAACTTTTTGTCGTATCCCATGAAAGATAACTTCATTCCTCTGTCCCCGACAGTGGCGCCAAAAAATGTTGTCGTGAGAGTTGGTTCTAGGCTGTAATAGAGCCAAGCCTTAGCACATTTTAAATGAAATATATTTTGTTGATTGATCAGTCATAGGAGGCTTCTAGAACTAGGTCTGAAACATGCCTTTCACTCATTTATAGATCAGAAATGAAGAGGCATGAACTTGTTTGCCTAATTGATCTAATAAAGAAGATGGATAGAGGATAGGAGATGAAGAAGACTGAAACAAATATTTAGGTATCTAATTCCAATAAGTCTAATCTTTATTTCAATAGAGGAATGACAAATAACTTCAAAAGACAAACATACATATATATAACTTGTAAATTAGGTAGAAGCAGTCAAGCTACAGGTCTTGTTTTGCTCATAGCATAAACAGACGGAAATTTGAACCTAACAGGCTGCCCAATAAATGACTATAGCAGAGGTATTACTGAATTAGAGCCATTACAAGCTTAATATGTAAAAGGAGGAAGAAAGAACGAATGTAACCTGAGAAAACAATACAAGAAAAGATAGAATTACACAGTGACAAGGTATAGAATATCTTAGCATTATGTCCTATATTTGCTTCTTGGGTTGTTCCCCCTCCTTGAATTACTGAGAAGCGATTCCAATTGCCAAAAAAAAATCCCTCTAAAAGGAACAGGTATCTCAAGATTCGAAACATAACTAAATCCCTAAAATTTGGGTTTAGAGATTGATTTTCAATAATGAGCATTTACAATAAGGAAACACTTAAGCCCCCAACATGTAACGGATGAGAAACGACCCCAAAACCAACTAAGAGTCATGAGAAATGAACTGACCATCTTTAACTGACATCTGGGCACATTTCTACATTTCTGGGCCATGTCTGCAGAAAAACGAAGCACCGTCTTGAGGGGCACTTTTGGCTGCCTTCCCAAGCTCCAAATGCAGATCTAAAAGTACTATTGGAAAGATTATGACTTCTATATGTCAATCGACTATTTGAGCATGTAAAACGCCTCTCCATGGCTGAGAAAATTGAGTTTTTCCAAGGCAGTTTATCACTGGAAAAACTTGCGATTTTGGTAGCTAACAGGCCAAAAACAAGGGTTCATGAGGTACCAAAAATCCTAGATTTCGGTAGTGAACAATGCGATTTAAGGGCACCATGAGGTACCGAAAATCCTGGAATGAGATTTTTAAATGGTAATTGTTGTTCGCCTCAAGTTTGCCTAGGTGTTTGATAGAGAATAACATTTCCCTCTGTCAGTGGGTTCTCCGTCGTGTGTCTTGGTGTGAGGTTGGCTCCTTATGTGCACTGGGACTCTTGCATGCTGAGGTAACACGTGTTTCTTTTATTTTATAGTTACGTGAATGTTGTACGCATTGTTGGTTTTGACTGTTATACTGTTGTGGCACTTTAGATCATGAAGATGGGGCACAATCAGTGTTATCATTCAATTAAAATAAATATTAAACCAACCACAACGATTGAACAAAAGTAAAAAACCCATTCTTTGGAGCTGATATCGACATTATTTGACTGAAGATGACAGGTAGAGAACATTCAGTGATGCGTGTGACAGAAAAATGGTCATTTTTCCCACCTGGACTTTCGGTAGCTAAGGGCGTATGAAATCTGATATTTAAGCTACCAAAAGTCTTCACTTTTGTTAGCTAACACTATAAATTTTTCCCTCCTAAGCTATCAAAAGCCAAAATTTCAATATTTGTTCCAACACCTCACATGATGACTCACATATGTCCCGTGATTACTTGTAAAAATTGCAGAGTTGCAATAAAAAACCCATGTCTTTGAGATTACGTTGTACCGTTGATCCATAGTGTATTGTAGTGGCATGTTCTGATACAATTCTTGTCTCTGTATGAGTTATTGTTGTCACATAATTTATTTTCAAGTGGTTTGTTGAGTGCATTTGTGTGGCTTGTTTTAATTTCTTGGATAGGTTTTGTTTATGTCTGAGAGTTTCAGTGAAGTTGGGAAAAAAAAAAAACATATCTAAAGAGATCTAGTTGTGTTTGTAATTGGTTGCACCGGTTGTTCTTGTGCAACCGTTGTTCATTACTAGATCTACCCTCCTGGGTGAGTTTTGGGTGAGATCTTGGTAGAGACATTAGAGTGGGTTGATCTGCACTCACTTCCAATTTTATACAATCCCTTTTCTTGTTGTTGTTGCTGGTTTTTCTTTTGCATTTGCATTCTTTCTTAGATCAAGCATTGTTTTGCATTACAATTGGAAAAATAACCAAAAAAAGACAAAAAATGTTGCATGCTTGATTTCTTTTGAAGAATTAGTGAAAGAGTGCATTAGGGTCATTGTTTGGTTTAATATTTGAACTGCTTGTTTGTTGCTTGTTGTGTGTGAGGTTTCAAAAGTTGCAAAGAAAAGGAAAAGTCTCTTTCCCTCCCATAGCTAGATTTCATCAAATAAAGAAAAATGCATTTCCATTTTTGCATTGATTGGTTGGGTTGAGTCATAACACCACCAAATTTTTATCTGTTACCCTTGGAATTAAACAAAAACCATTAAAATAACCTCATAATATAAAATGTATTAGACATTTTTCTTTTATAGTGAACCAACACTAGATAGGCTTAGGGCCTTGGATTAGGATTGGAGAGTAAACTCTTCAAGGCTACAACATGAAACTTAGGAGTCATTAAAGAGTGAAAAATGTATTCTTTCAATCAGTGTTTCCAAAGACTCCTATAACATAGGATTTAAGCAAGAGGTTGCATTGGGGAAAGTAGGGAGATTACCCCTCTCTACTTGTTTTGGTGTTTGCGATACTGCTTCGATTGCTATGTATATGGGGGTTCCATTGGTTAAACATTTGGATCTTCGAGCTTAGTTACCCTACCATTACATGTAGTTAGACCTACGATTGTTAACCTAGTCATTGATTTTGAGGTGGTAGCATTAGTGACCTTTCCTAGATAGCCACAGAGGTGACTATAGGTGGGGCATAACTGTATTAAATGGGGTTGACGTCCGTTCATGGAATTAGTTCCCCCGGAGAGTGCCTACCTTAATAAATGGAACTTGGACTAGTCATGACTATTTCTTGGAGATTATCATAAATACTCCTCATACCTTCACTATCCAATCTTGTGGGGACTTCATTGCCCCTATAGTGTTGGTTTTAGAAGGCCCCTAAGCTAATTCGTTTTCTTGTTGTTAGCCTAGATTGATTAGGAGCATTCTCTTTGAGTCCAAGTATAGGAATACCTTAGGTTGAAATGTGGTTGAATTTTCACTTATTACATTCACCGTCRCTAAATCACCACACTGGTCCCGTCAACTATAAGGACTTGAGACTATTACGAAGGTGCAACCACCTCTAAAGCAATGTAAGATAGGTGAAAAGGAATTCAAAGGGTATTATATTTGGTTTGAAGAGACTGGTTTGGTYGAAGTGGACATGGTCRACGAAGGTCCTCCACCAAATTTAATCCTCCTTTGACTGATCCAGATGCCCCTATACTTGTCTAAATAARGGAAAATTTTAGTGAGCCATTCTCTTTGTGTAGTCATCCTTCCAYCATGTTAGGACATAGTGTTTCTTCTAATGTAGCTGAGCCTATGATCCCATAATCAAGTGGGACTGATGGAAATCCCCTAGGTGGAATCCCAATGATGTCCACGTTACCACCTGATCGCTCCATTGGATCTACACCATCCATACCATTTTCTACAGGTCTCTCGATCTGGGGGATGTCAGTTATGTCATATTTTCCATCTCTAAGTATACCTACCATCCCTATTCCCATCCCATCCACTTCTAGGCCCACTTATGGATATTTTTTCAGTGGGGGACTGAGCTTTGGTTTCAACATGGGAGGTGGAAATTATTCTACTTCCACCAATCCTATGAGCGACCTGACATCATCGGGTGCAGTTGTAACTTTTGGGTGTAATTTTTCTAGTGGTTCTGGGGTTGTCCCTAGCCAAGCTGGGGGAAATAGTACATCAGGAGGTTTCACCTTTCCATGGGTTAACACACCCTTCCCTGTGGAAACATCCCTTCGGGGTAACTTTTCATTGTCAGGAGGATTTCCCTTCATTAACACATCTGGTCCTGGGGTTTCTTCCCTGGGACTAACTTTGGGAAATTTTTTCCTATAGGGTCCACATTTACCTCAGGGGGAAACCCCCTTGGGGGCATGTTTGGTTCCGGGAGTATTCATGCTCCTGAAAGTGCCACCATTCCTAAGGGAACTCATTCTTTGGGAGCTCATCAAACCTCTAGTAGAACAAATATAGGGGGACCGTCATGTCCATTTGGGAAAATAGAGACTTCACCTCCCCCTCCCAATATTCATTTTCATTGTTTCCTTTCCTTGCACAATAGAATTACCTGATTTGTCTCGGTTGATGAATGACCCTATTGCCCACAACCCTTCATGGAAGACCATGCCTTCCAATATACCTTCAGATATCTTGAAGTTTGATGGCTATTCGGGAGAGGAACCCTCCACACACATTATGACATACCACGTAGGGTGCTCATCCAAATCATTGATGGATGATAGTTTGAGGCTACATATTTTCTAGAGATCCTTATTGGAGCTGCCTCCAAATAGTACATCAAATTAAAAGGTAGTTCCTTTAAAATATTCAACGACCTGGCAGTGGAATTCTTAATGCATTACCAATTGCCCATATGGTATGAGATAGGAACTGAGCTCTTGTCTTCATTGCGTCAAGCTAATGCCACTCACATTTTTGACCATATACATGAGTGGAGATGAAGGTGTAGGATGATTAAGACCCAGATTCTGAACAAACTCCTTATGGAGTGGTTCACAAAGTCCCTCATACCACCCATTGCTCGAGATGTAGCTATGTTCTGGGAGACCACCAAGGAGAAGACCATTTTACGTGCCTAAAACTTAGATTTGAATTATTCACAATCAGGTACAGTTTATGACATCATTCAAAATGCTCCTAGGTCATTGGCATATCAAAGGAAGCCAACACTAGGACCCCATGTCGATGGTGTGGTTGGTTATGTATCCCATGCCTATGTGAACCAGTTAGTTGACCAAATGGTTCAAATGTTGATTTTAGCACACCTGTCAGCTTCTGGCACTAGTGATCAAACTATTGTAGTCCCTACTTAGACCTCTGAGGTTAATTTGATTTTTTCCACGCAATTTAAGAATCCTCAAGAACAAGGAGGAAAGAAGAAAAGGAACAAGAAAAAGAATTCCAATACCGAAAAAGGGACTACTCACACTCAGAACACCTAGGAGAGAGGCTCTAAGGAGAAAAATAAGATTCATTTTCCCTGCATGATTTTTGGGGAGGACCATCCTACTCACCAATTTCCTTGGAAGGATGAGGTCCTGTTAGCATCAGAAGTCACTCCTGGATTGCTTGCAGGAGTAGAGACTGATGCCCATCAGTTTGTGTCACGATTTGTTTAATGGGGTGACCGATTGGAAGCCAACTCAAGACGGTGTGGTTCTAACTCCGAAACTAGGTCAGGTAGGTGTGGGCAGGTGAGGTCTTAATCAAACTTCAGATAGTAAGTTGTAGTAAAGGTGAGTAGGGGGAAGACTTGTATCAGAGAGGTGCAAAGGTCTGTCATAAACATCAGGTTTCTAACAGGCTGTGGAAGAAGACATCTAAACGCAAGATCTTCTTGCATTCAAATATAAAATGCCGGAGAATACAACAATGCAACAATAAATCCTTTATCATAACATGATTGCAATAATTCGCACGAATTAGTCGTTCATGAACTCTCTCAGCATAAGATGAAAATTAGATGGAGTAAGAAAGATTGTTTGTCATAAAAAAAGAAATCTCACATACAGATGCATAACCAGAGAATTAGAGTGTGTTAAAACTTTACAATCGGGAGCTTCGCTCTACCATCGATCCCTCCAAAAATGGTGAAAATGCCTACATATACTAAAAAACAACAACAACAGAAAAAACGAGACGCTGCATTAAAGAATTGCATCTGCATGGCTTCTGACAGCCTGCCTATTCAGACTCTGGATGATCATGCGCCTATGACAGATGCCATCAGTTTTCAAGCAGTCCTTCTATAGGTGAGTCGACGTTAATTAATCATTTGCCGGACCTTCCTTTTTATGGTGGAGATGACGCTTAACCACCAGCAACAACTGCCATAACTGCATTCTTGGGACTAGGGATGTCCTCGGTCAACTCTGCCTTCTGGGATGTGGAGGTCTCCTAATGGTGCCACCTAGATTAGTCGAACGATCTTTCTTTGGGTGCTACTTCGCTGGACTTCTACGAGGGATCCCTATGGAGGATGTGGACAAGGGGGTGATGAGGGGTTAAAGGTGTGAACACTATGGAGGTGATGAAGAAGAAATGGGAGCTGTGACGTCAGCTGAGGAATGCCATGCGATCTGAATAAGACAAAGGAGGAAGGAGCATGGAGTGCGGGAGTACACGAAGAGGTGACTAGGAATGAGAGGGACACATGGCAGGAGACGAGAGGACAATGACCTGAGGAGGTGCCATGTGGATGGAGAGAGGAAAGTTGGATAGATGACAAGGGAAAAGGGAGGCAGTAAGTGGAAAACAGGTGGCAACGGGGAGGATGATACCAAAGGTGACACGTCAGGCAAGGGGCCCCACAATAATAACACATCAATTCCGGACCCCCCCCCGATTAAAGGAAGAAAGGAAAGGGGGTCCAGAATGAAGCCTCAACCATTGATTTAGGCATCCTGATCCTAGCCATTAGAGAGTTGCGCGCTCAATTCCGGACCCCCCCCCCCCTCCGCTTAAAGGTAGAATGGCGGGGGGCCTCTGGAATCCGCTCCTGACCGTAGATCTGAGTGCACAAATCCTGGCCGCCCATATCCATGCCCCCTTTGAGTCCAACGCGCCTGAGTTTCATCGATGGATGGATGGCTAAGATGAATTCGGTGCTTTCACTATGAAAATCCCGAAAGGCCCCACTTGTGGCTCAGATCTTGCGCCGTGTGTCCTTCAAATGGACGGTCCTGATTCTTTCAGGATTTCTGGCACCGGGGGTTCGTGATGCAAAGCTTCTCAAAATCCCGATTGACCAAACCGCAAAAGCATAGATGTACACCGCACGTCCTCCAAAGGAAAGGTCGAGATGGCATTTGATGTTAGAAGAGGGTTGCCTCCATTATCAGGCTCGCTTGACGTGACCGGGTGCTAGGACTATGGGCTTAGCTTCAAAGGCACTTATCGACATTTCGGGGTTCGGGGTTTCGAGATGTAAAATGACGAGGAGCTCTTACCCCTCGAATCCCCGACTTCCGACATGACATGATCGCGCACCACATGTCCTTTTGGATGGATGGTCGAGATCCTTCATGAATATATATGGACGCTACCCATCATGCTAATCCCGGCACAACTTCGCTAACCGCGATTTCCCGCCGACCGTCGATCTACTCCTATGGATGAATCTAGGCCGTTGACAACATAAATTCACCTGCTCACTTGATTTTTAGCCTGAAACGGGGCTTTACGTGCTATGCTCGTACGTTCTTCATGCAACTTGCAGACCTGGATGCTCTCGAGCCCAAGATAAGATTTATCGTTAACAGGTCCATATATTTTTGGCACAACAACAGGTCCCCATCAGCCTGTTGTTTTAACCCATCTTTTCCCCCCTCAACTTCAAAACATGGTTGCAACAAATCACGCCCCTCCGCAAGGGGGTATGGTAGGTACCACTCACTATGAGGGGTCTTCCTAGAATGATTCCATTTTTATGTGTGACCAAATGGTTAATTTGCAGACTCAGGCCAAAAAAGATGACATTTATGATCCTTCACATGTTTTCCCATAAGAAACATCTTCTTCCTAGCCTAGTATCTCTCTTTAGATTGAGAATCCATTGTTTGACACACCTCTTCACCCCCCAAAGGGTGTTCTTTGACCCATGATCCATAATCCCAAAAAATGATCCACCCATAACTATAGTATTGTGGAATACTTGGCCCAAGAACCATTTTCCATGTCTATGCTTGAATTTCTATAAAGTTGCCCCATGCAATGGAAAGCCTTGTTGTCATACATAGGGGGGGTTGATCCCTCAGAGTCGAGTTTGATGAATTTTGAATCTTCTTAGGTTACTCATTTGCTCTCTCATCATTTTTCCTTCCAGATCATAGTGCAAAGAAAGTGAAGGAATTTGCTTCCTCCCCCCTTACTGGTGAAGGGGAGATTTATTTGCCTTGGTGTGCGGTCAATGGGAAAAAAAATCTACTACATGGTAGTGGATGAAGGAGCCTCAAATTTCATAATCTCTATTTATCATTGGAAGGACCTCAAATTTCCTAATCTTGAAACATCTACAACACTACTAAAATAATTTGATGGACACATGTTCCAGCCTCATGGAATCATCACCGCCTTACCCATTGAGTTAGGTGGTAATATTGTCTTTGTTGTCATGGAGGTCATCGACACACCTCTTGAGTAAAATTTTCTACTCAGCTATACTTGGTTATATGAGATGACTATAGTTTTTGTGTCGGTCTTTAGGGTCCTGCACTTCCCTCATCAAGGGAAAATAATGACAATCGATCAACTTGTGTTCTGCACCCTAGACCTTGGATCCAATGCAAATTCAAATGTACCATTTTTCGGTGATACTCAATATCCTTTTATGAACGTTTGTTCCTTCCATGAATGTTTGTTTGGGAATGCTAAAATATCCTTCACTGATGGGAATTTTTCCCCTTCCCCCACCATATCCTATTGCAACTATGTCTCTTATAAACATGACTTCATCATTTACTAGTGGATCCCTTGGGTTTGTTGATCATTGGGTGGTACCTTATCTCGAATATGTTGAATCACATGGATCTTCCACATCGCTCATCGTGATTGATATTGTTGATATGAAAATCCTATAAATATATCCTAATATTCTTCATCAACTCCATACTCATATGGAGTGTGATCAACCTACTTTGCCCAAATGGGTTGTTGACTCTCCACGTTCACATGATTTCCTAGATACCGAGTTTCCTTCATAATATGCCATCTTGGAAGTCATGGATTCCATAGAAAATAAAAAGGATGAGGCGATGTATCAATCATATTCTCCTAATTCATAATCAATGAGATTTATCATGATGAGTCTCGATTCCTGACTAGAGGGGATTTGTTGGGGCATCCAATGAAACCACTAGTCTTGACCCATTTCCACCTTGGTTATCGTTTTCATAATTTTCCACCAAATTCTCAGTTTCCCCTTCCATTAAATATTTATGTTTTGTCCTTCCTTCATGTCTTGATGGAGGCCATCAAGGATATTTCATAGCTCACGAAACCACTCATGATGAGTTTCTTCAACTGTAGAAATTCATTCCTATGTGGCATGGCCCAACATTTTAAGCCACATGATGCCAACATCATCTCATGAGTTCACTGACTATGAAAAATATCCTTGGCCTAAGACTAGAAATGGGATCTACTTGGTGTAAATGATCAAAAAGTGTAGTTCCTGGTACATAGGTGTCTGGTGTGAGTGTTTTTTATTTTTCATATATCATATCCAAAAAAAAATCCAAAAAAAAAATATTTTTGAGATTTCACTATGCATTTTGACCCCCAAAATCTAGTTTACATGTGTGGATAGGATTATGAGGAATTTTGTTTTATAAAGATGAAGGAATCCATTGAAATTGAGGTACTTGTTCCCAAACTGGCATATAGGGATAGGTTTCCCTGCATTTCCCTCCTTTCATTATTAGCAATTCATATTGTCAAGACTAATCCTCAGGTTTAATCCCGACCAGTTATGACATTAACCACTCCTTTTTCCAATTGTAACTGGTTCAATAGTTCCTACCTTTCATGGGTACCCTAGTTATCACCCATATTTCCATTTGGTGCCCATGCTGCAACTTTCGATAGGCCTGAGAGACCTCTTTTATCCCTACCATGACTTGATGATTGAGCCTCATTCTTCTCTATCTTCGTCTACTTGATGGCCTTATCCCAAGGGTGTTTCCGAAATTTTTTTGTTGCTTAATTTTTGCCTATGCATTTTCTTCTTGTGTCATGTTTCCAATTGTTGCATTGTTGTTTTCCCATATCCTTATTATCACTATTGCACTATCCTTGACCATACTCCTCTTGCATTATTTTGCCTCCATTTTTCATCCACCTACCCAAATAAAGATAAACTGATAAAAGTGGATCTCACTTGCCTGTACCATTTGCATTCATTTTTATTAGGTCAGTTCCATGCACTTCGAACATAGGAGCATGATGTTAAGACACACATTCTCTCCCATCGAGTACACTTTTATCTATTTTTCAAACACATAAAAGGGGAAAAAAAAGGAACACACCGAGCATACTTGCGTTAGTATTTTGTGCTTGTTGAACCATGAAAGAGGCCGAGCATAATTTTGTTCCTCTTTCACACTTGTTTAACCATAAAGGAGGGAAAAAAAAATTAAAAAAAATTGTGGGGGGTTTTCACCATTGGTTTATTCTCAACATAACAACATCAGTCGAGTCGCCTATGAACATGGAACATGTTTGAGTCCTCATCATATAGTTGGGTTTTATCTTTCCTGGGAGTCATCCTAGTAATATGAGTTAGAGATACTCCTCTTACTGGTTACTCTTCTAGTCATTATCGAGAGTGCTTCAATGCCTTATGCATTGTTTCACTATATTTTTCCAGCTCTTGTGTCTCGCTACCAAGTCACCATTTTTTCATGTTATATGTTCAAGGGAAGTTTAAGCTTGAGTCAACCATATGATGTTTTGTTGACTTTCTAAGTCATCCATCCCTGTGTTAGTTGTACTTTTTGATACTCTCTCTTCACATCATCACTTGGTGTATGTTTCGTGTCTATTGATGGGGGATACATCAAGGCCCTCCTTTGATGGATCTCTTCCTATCGACTTCGTCACATTATCTAGGAGAGGGATCTCGAAAATAGCTAGTACCTTAGAGTTTACAGTCGTCAGTGGTAGGCCTCCTTGTGATTAACAATTGGTTTTCATCATTGAATCATGATCGATTAATTCTAATACTATTCAACACTAGCTCATCTATTCACACTTGCTAGATTTTAATAGGTACCTTGGGGTTCATCTTCATCATTTATGGGTCCCCTCGCGTATATTAACGGTATACATCAATGACCAATAATTATACATTTTCTACCATTCTTGACATCAACTCATCTATTCACATGTTGTATATTTGTACCATTGGTGTTTGGGAGGAATACCTTGGGTTTGGGGCCATATCATTCTTTTCAAACATTCCCTCCCAATTTGTGATGGAGTATATCACTTGTCTATCGGTACTTTGAAGACTTTGGAGGAAATCTCCTTAGTTATCATTTTCTTCTCGATATATATATGTTGTGTCATATATCCAAATTGTATTTGTTGGTGGATATTATTATGTTCATGACATAGATCCACATTGTATTGTCTCATGGATACAGTCTTATTGATGACATGGATCCACTGTGTATTCTTTTTTGGCCATGTTATAGCATTTCTATCATGGATTCACAGTGTATTGTTTGGTGGCCATGCTCATTTAGAGTTTGAGTATGTCTACCTAAGGCATGGTTTATATATGATCGCATCCTTGGTGTTTGATTGCAGGACTTATTTGACTACTTACACTCATTTTCTCTCTCATCATGCTACTTCACATGGATGTTATTTTATTGTAACTTGTTTCAACCATCCATTCCTTTTTTGACCTCACACATTAGGGGGCATCTCTTATAGCCTTAATTTCCACCCTACAGGCCAGAAGGGAATTCATAATATGATGCAAGGATAAACACATTTTTTTCCTAAGGTTTATCCCCTTTTTGTAGGTTCTTGCGAGTCTAAGAAGGTTCAATACATGATGATCCTAGCACATTGGCACTAGTACAACATGTGATGTACTATAAAAGTTCTAGATTCATAGAGTTACAAGGAGAGAGGTGAGGGACGATTTGTATCCTTGTGTCAAGGGCCTAAGAACTCACAACATTTGAGTCTCTAGTGGTCTCTAGAATATCTAGAATCTTCCCAAGCCTCCTCCAAAGAGATATATAACAAAGGAAAGTCTTGGGAAAGAAGGAGGAAGAATCCAAGTATTTTTATGTTTTCTATTTGTAGAGGTGCTTGTCATGTCCATCATGGCTAGAACTCAGAGAGCCTAGCATAAATGAGAAGTTGAAGGGAGAAGCATGGAGTAAGGAGTCAAAGAAGAATGAAATCATCACCAAGGTATGTTTTGATGTAAGTTCTCTATTATATTAATATATCAATGGTTTTCCCCAAATTTTTTTGTTGATTATGCAAGATATTTGGATTTGATTGTATGAATGATAAATCAAATTAGATCTGAGCCATATTGATTATTTCTAACACTCGAGAAAGAAGTTATTGGTATTGTTTGTTGCTTGTGTGCAGGAAACAAGTGACAAGAGCTGGAGCTGGAACTTCATATCTACACCAACAATGATACACAGGAAAAACATTCAGATCAAAGGTATGCTAATATGCCTTTTGTTGGTGTAAAATATATATTTTTTCTCTAGATATAGGAAACTATAGAAATCTAAACCACTTTCTGTCTAGGATCACTAGCCAAGTCTTAGGATTATTTTGTTGTGTATTTAGTGAGATCTCTATGAGATTTTGTCCCATAATATATATTTTGAGAGGGGAAGAGGGGGTGGGGGGGAGAGGGAGGGGGAGATATAAAGTGAGTGAGCTAGTGAGAGAGAGATAAAGAGGTTGAAGAGAGAGGTAAAGATAAAGGGAGGGATGTACATAGGGGTAGAGTGAGAAAGGTGTAGAGAGAGGATTAGTGAGAGTGTGAAAGAGAGATAGAGGTTGGAAGGGATTGAAAGAGAGAGTGAGGGGAGGAGAGTTGTAAATGTAGGAGAGAGAGAGAGGGGGGGTAGGGGATAGATAGAGAGGG
>ML818817.1:253247-266216 GCA_009831015.1 Picea engelmannii
TGTGTTAGAGTGGTAGCTCAGCCTTGGAGGCGAGCTGGGAAGCTAGGTTACTGTCTGGATTGTGTGTGGCCCCTTTGCGGCTCGGGGGGCTAAGGGGGAAGTAGAGTACCCCTAGCGTTTGGCTGGGAGGTACCGGTGTAGTCTCTACTGTCGGCGAGCAGGAGTGGCACGGAGCGGGAGCGGCGCGGAGCACGGGAGTCATTTGCAGCAAGCGTAAGGCAACGATATGGCTTTTTTTTAACAAATTCGGTCGAGTAGGTTAAGCTGGTATCATAATAGAGTTGTATATGTATTGTCTTCTAGATTTATGCAGCGGTAATAAAAGATCTGTTAACAAAGGACTCTTCTTGTTGCGTGAAATGTAGATAGATGGATTGTACTTATCTTTTTCCAATACCCTGCTAATGCAATAAAAATATGTTCTTAATGTACCATCCGGGAGGCTTGAACCATAATAGATTGGGGTTTTTTTTTATATGCACTACTTTCTCATTCCGTATAGGTGAAATAAAATCTATTGTTAATGAAGTCTCCTTGCCTCCTGAATGTAATAAGAACAGTCGTATGTATTTTTCCAGCAGATGTATTGAAAATGTTTTGCCAGCCGTGATCTCTTTTACTTGAAGGCATTAAGACTGACCTTTAGTTATATAAAATGCGAACTGGTACATCACTGGCATTTTCAAATAAGGAATTTCGAACAGATACGGTTCCGTCAATGAATAGATTATAGTTATAGTTATAGTTGAAATGTTAAGTTGCTAGATGGGTAAAAAGGGGACTGGAATCCTTGCCTCACCTCTGTCGGTATGTATATAAATTGAGATCTGGTACAGCACTGGGATTTAGACAAGGAGTTCGATCTGATATTGTTCTTGCCACAGACAGGTAAATTCCCGAACTAGTACAGCATTGGTTTTTCTTAGATAAGAATTTCGTTGGTATTGTCTGTCAGTCCTTAGATAAAGACTCAAGCGGCACTGTGCTACATTGGATAGTCAAGGAGAACCTTCGTTCTATGATTGCGCTAACTTCTATCCCAGCTATGGCGTGGTTGGATCTCGCTAAAAACCCTGCAAATTTTCGCCCCTGCTTTGTATGTATAGTAGCGTTCCATAAGCGCGGGATCTTCCCTTCCTTTGCGCGATGTAAAAAGGTTAATAAGCATTCCTTTCATTGCACTCAACCTAACCTCGTTACAGTGATGCATGCACTCGGTTGTCGTTCCTGTGCCTGCACCTGCGGCCAGCGAAATTTTGGGCATATTTGTTAGGTAGATCCTTAACTCGGCCCAGCCGTTCACGTTGCTGGAGGTCATCAATGACGGCGTTACCAAGGATTCATCTGCTCCTGGGCAGCGTGCCCCTTGGGTTGACGAAGTTGCTGCCGGCTGCTGGCAGCGACCTGCTTTCACTGCCATGATAGTTGATTATTCTTAATTGTCAGTTCTTGGGGAGTGCAACTTGCCAGACCGCCCCTTTGCACAGACCACGTGGAGGCCCTCATGGGCTCTCCTTCCCCATGTCTTCCCCGATTTCAATCTTTATGTTCCACACCGTGTGTTTTTATTTGCATTGATTTGGTTGAAGGTGTGGTTAAGCGATTAAGATACCTAATTGGCCATTCTTTTGCTCCACCCTCCGGGATGATTCATGTTTTTGCGGCTGGTTTTCTCCCCATATAAGCATGGTTTGATTGGGAAGAACAGGCCTATTGTATGCTCGGTATACGAATGAAATACCAGTCCTATCTTGGCAATTCCACAGTTCAATTTACTCAGCTTGAGGTTGCGGTTTTTATTGTCCATGAATTTATACCTTTAATGAATTCGAGAAAAAAAAAATCCAGGGGAAAAAGGCGATTAAGATACCTGTGGAAAAAAAAATATGATCGCAATAAATGAAATTTCTGCGACCTTCCAATTTACTACATATTCCCCCTGATTTCAAATTGTTATGTTAAACCTCGACTAATTTATTTCAGTGTTTTGTAATGACAGCCTTCATATTAGTTTAATTCACATTGCCGTGAAAATTTCACTACAATTTGATTACGATAGGTATTTCCTTGATTTAAAATTATTGAGATAAACATCAATTTTGATTAATTACATTGTGTTGTGATGAAAAGCCTTATATCAGTTCAATATACATTAGCATGAAAATTCACTACCATCCGATTGCAATAGGTATTCTTGATTTTAAATTATGGTGTTAAACTTCGATTTTATTTATTACAAGGTTTGTAATGAAAAGTCACTCTTAGTCAAATTGCAATTCTATTCTATTTATAACAGTAAATACATAGTTATTTATGGTAGGGCTTGGGTAGTTAAGATATTATTCCTATCAAAAGAAAAATAAAGTCATCATTATTCAAATGCACTTATAACGTGATGAAGAAGGCGAGACATGATTATTTAATAGGTAAGAGTATTTCTACTATAATAAAGTTGATGGTTATTTTGTTGCAAGGAGATTGAGGTAAAATGTGAGGTTGTTATTGTTCTAGGGTAGTGTTATTGTGTTTTCATCATATGGGAATTGTACAAGATATAAGGTGATTGTTATGTAATTGCAATGTCATTTGTAATGTAAAGTCATGGTAGTTTATCATTGAACCAGGTAGTGTAATATCCTCGCCTTTTTGAAAAATGCTCATAGCCTTGAGAACGTAAGAGTGTAAGGTCATTGCTTGGGTTACTATGCGGTTGTAATATAAATGTAATGATGTTGTTGTTTCAAGTGGGAAGTTATGTGATAACATGCCCTTAATTTATAAGGTTGATGTTAATTTAAGTTGCAAGGTTATTATAATGATAGGTAATGACACAGGCTATAAATTTAGTGTTGTTGTAATATGCATGGAGAAATTTCGTTAACATACATTGTTAGTAATGTGTAAAGGTAGTACTTTATTGCCTTACAAATGTGAATATAAGGTTGGTGTTGGCGACTTGATCGATAAATTGTTGTCATTTCATTGCGAGTTATTGTAACATAAGATGATACCAATGCTAATTTATTGTAAGGTTATTGAAGTCTCATTGTTAGTGACGACACTTAAATGTAGGGTTCTGGAAACCGAGAACAATCATTTAGTATGATTCAGAAAGAGGGGGATGGAAATAAATTAAATGTACCTTAATTAAGGTTGGGATGGTAACTCGTCGAGCTTAGAAGTTAAACAGAGTCTTGGGTCCGTAACCAATGTCTTGAGTCTTAGATAAATGCCCTGTCATATAAACGATTGGTTGCTCATTTAATTATGGATGTGCTTGGATGTGTGATTTTCTTGGTGTGGTCGGTAATTGTTGTCCCTTGAGTCATATTTAGTGCCAGGTCATAATAACGGTTGTTGCGGTCTAAGTCCCTGTCTTGTGCCTTCCGTAGTAGACATGGTTTCTCTTGTCTTTTGTTGCACTGGGTTGAATAATTGGTTGATTGGACTGTTGTGTCAAGCGGGATATAGACACCTCCATGTGGCCTTAGTATATAGGTCTGGGTGTGATTTTTCTGTGTAAAGAATCCAGTGTTGTATCAAGAGTCTCAGGCCCTTTAAAGGCAGGGTTTCCACTCTTGCGACACACCTGAGGGGATTACTAGTTTCTGCCTGAGTAGTCGGCCAGGATCCTATCTGACCTTCTCTCTCTCTGGAGCGGAGAACTAAGATTTAACACCCTGCTTTCCTGTGCAGAAATAGTAAGACCTGCTACTATGGATTCTTCCCCCTATGTTCGTACTATGCATAACCCGGTATGTCGTTGAATGTATGCGTAGTGCGCTATATGTCCTTGAACGTTATTGTTGTAGCTACTTGACGTGTGCCCTTGTCTTCTTGTGGTAATCTTCGTGGTTGCGTCTTCCTGGTTGTCGGGTGGCGACGTAGAGTCAAGTGTGCATGTTCCTTTGTACACGCGCGCACACACCTTAAAAAAAAAAAAAATCACATGTTATCCGAGTTGTTGCCGTAATGAGGAGGTCGTTACAATAAGAATCATGCTCAAGGAAATATGAAATGGACATAAATTTTACATTGCCAATGCTTCATATGCCTTGAATTTTGACTTTGCAATTTTTAGAAGATGCTAAGTTGATAGTATTGAATGAGATTGTGATTTTGTCTTGAGTGAGATTAATATTGGATTGGGAATCAGTCAAGATAATTTAGAGGCATTTTAAGCATTGATTTTTAATTTAGTAGGTTGTTGGAAAAAAATTCCAAGGCAAAATTGGATATGGACTGGATGATTTGAGACATACTATTACTTCAATTAATAGCTTGTTGTGGAATTTCACTCCTCAGTAAGAATAATTTCCTTGATTGTGGGGAATTTATTGATTGGGAATTACTGGAAGGTTAAATGTGTATTGAGACAAGGAACCTATATGAAAACTCTAGCATATTAATTGGATGATTATACATACCCCCTAAATTTTTTACCTTCTTGAGGAAATGAAAACATGGAATGAGGATTATAATGATCCTTATTGAGTTAGCTTGGGATGAAAAAATTAAATAAGTATATACATGTGCTAGATGGAGGTTTGATGATAAATTCATGCTTTAGATCCAAAGATAGTAATTATGCAGACTAGTAAACATAATTTTACTGATGAATCATGATAGTTATTTGCCTTGCATGTGATATGTGTTGAAAGGATTATTATTTTCATGATGTTATGATATGACTATTATGTTAATGCAATTTATATTATGGATAAAGATATGTGGATGTAATTCCATGGAAATCTTTATGTTACATGTTGATTGTTTCCTTGAAATGATGATATAATGACTAATGCATTGATTGCATGTTTTGTGGTGGTGATTGTCAGGTTATCCACCAGTGGGTCGAGAGGATCGTGATTATGGAATGATCTATTTGATGATATCGTGGGAGCCCATAAACATAAAGGATAATATTAAAAATAACATATTATGGGATAGGGACAACTCAATATACTACTTGTGTCCTTATTATTTATGCCTTTTATTGGAGTTGTGATGTATAAGTCTCGAAGTGTGGCTGGATAATTGCTCACTGGTGGTGTTGTGGGATTGGATTTTGATGCCTAGGTTTATACCAAGTTGTTGTGGAGGGAGTTTAGGAAATCATTCTAAGATGCATGGTGTATGTGAGTACCGATCCATATTTCTTCTTGGGAAATGAGGTCTAGATCCTTGGGGATTTTATTAGACTGGTAGTATTTAAGCCTAGTTTTGAAAGTCGGGAAGGATGACTAGAGAGTAATCATGCTTCCCCAATGTTTTGATGTGTACTTTCAATGTATTTTGTAGTCACTTGGATAGTTTTATGCTAGTCCAGAAGAGGTTGTTGTGGAAGGCAAAAGAGCTAACAGAGTGTGTTGTGGAGGATAGTGAGCTAATTAAAAACCTATAAGAAACATGATCAAGCTAACTTTGGGACAAAGTTACTTGAAGGAGGGGTGTATGGCATGCCTCATATTATTATTAATAATATAAATAATAATAATAATAATATCAAAAATATAATAATTCTCCTAATGGTCATAATAAATACTTATTGGAATAAATAATATAAATATATATAGTAATGGTCTTAAAGGGGGTCATAATAAGTATTTATTATGGATATTAGGGTAATTAAATAGAATGGTAAAATAGGTAACCATAATTAATGGGGAATCCCTAAGTTATAATAAATAATTACAAAATGGACCCTAGGGATTAGGCTCTTTACCACATATGGACTCTATATAAAGAGGGAAAAGGATGAGAAAAATGACATCTCTCTCTTTTGACACATATCTCTTTGATGGAAGCTATAGAGAGGGTAAGGATAAGGATTCAATGACATGGTAGTAGATTGAAGGTTCGGGGGTGACCTGTTACTAAAGAATAGAGTAGCAAAGTCTGCAGTTGGGTGGAGAGTCGCCCCCCACTTTTTTTTGTGGTTACCAGGCCAAGGATCAAGGTATGGATGCATTTATGAACTCACGGGGCTGCAGGTAAGTAGGGTTATTCAACATAGGTAATTTACTCACTCTTTTGAGTTGAATAAAATTTCATTAGGGTTTCTTTAATTACAAATGATTGATTATTTTATTGGATAATTTATGAATATATATTTGTTAGAACTATGGAACATTACATTTTCAATCTTTGTGAATTCGACCATCCAACCATTACTGTATTTTACCATCTTCTTAGGATGAAGTTTATATGCCTACCCTGACTCCACACAAAAATTATAAAGGGAGGGAAAAACTATATATACCCTTTTCAGTGACTTCCTACAATGCAAGTGGGATAATTATTTAGGCTTATGAGATCAATGGTCCATATTAACCACAATATGAGATCAACGACTGCTGAGTGTTAAATTAAATAGGCCATAAATCACATTTCAAGAGACAAAATAATTCATGAGAGGGCTCATTGGAAACCTAACGAAGAGGAAAACATGTTAGAAGAAGAATTTGAGCTAGATTTTTAATGGAAATGCCATGAAAAATTCAAGAAAAATGGAGGCATTAATTTGATTGGAGATGAGTTGTGAATTGTTCAAAAAGACATAACTCACATTTTAGGAGGCCAAATCGGGCGAGAGGGCTCATTGGAAATATGGAGCAGTGAAGGATATGTTGGTAGAATCCTTTTTTTCTGGGTTGACTGTAGAAACACCCAGAAAATTCAAGGAAAAAAGAAGATATACATAAACATGGTCAAATATATTTTCAATAATCATGTCTTATGGGATTCCTACATAGACAATTTGATGAATTAAGAGTCTTCTTAAATTATGTTCATAATTTTCATATATTCATTAATGAATATGTATGGGAAATTTGAATTAGATGATAAGAAGAAAAAAAGTGATTCAAAGAGATGTAATTGTTGGCAGTTAAAGAATATGAAAGGTCTTCCTTTTTTTATAAAAGGAAGGTCATTGAATGAAGAGGGATGTTTTCCCATTTTAGCATTGAATGGTACTATTATCTCCAATTCAATAAAGAGTAGAAGGAATTTTGAGAATCATGAATGTTTGTGACTATATATGGGACTATTCTACATGTGATGTTGTTTGATGAGTTTCTTGAATGATATTGTCATTTGAACTATTTCTATGCTTTTTATTTGAGAGGCTTATGCATTTATGGTTTACAATAGATAAAATGATGATTTTGCAGATGTAATTTACAACTATTTATGATTACATCTATTTATTTATTTCTTCAACCTATTTTTGTTAACATTAACTATTTCTGATATCGGTAGTATTATTTCATACTATTTCTATCTTTTAGAAATGCTACCGATAAGAATAGGTTAGAAATAGTTAAATTAGATATTTTTCATTTTTTAATTAGACTATATTTAGGCTTAGTAAGACTTCTTTGGGGGACAATTCATTTTTCTTCCTCTTTTTATTTTAATTCTTGGTGGAAACCATGCCCACATACTGGTTGGAACTTTCCATCCCAAACGAGAGTGAGTCTGATTGGGACTCGCCATCAAGTATTTTCCCTTACCTGATTGACAGACCAATTTGACCCATCAACACATAGTCAAATGGATCTTGAGGACAAATTAGGACAACGAAGGAAGCCACAACAATGGTAAATGATGCTACATGATGTTAAGGAATTTTCTCTAGCAGTAAATGGTGATGATGGCCAACAAAAAAGGCCGTGAATTGGATCAAATTTGATTTGAAATTCCATGTTATGTAGATTTGGAAAGGAGAAATCCTTAACTCTTCTCTCCTTGAATTGTTTATATTTCTTTGATTTATATATGTATATTTAATTAAGGCATGTCAATGATGAAAATGAAATAGAATGAAATAATTTGAATGCATATACACTAGTGGGAATATTGAAAGACAATGCATAGTGAATAAGATATGATTGTACATACATGTGGTATTTCATATTGGTTAATATTAGTATGCCATCACACATGACATAATATTAGTATGTTTTTACACATGCCATAAGTGTTGAAGGAAAATCTCCCTACGGACAGGTAGATCACCTCAAAGAGCTAGACTCTTAACTCTAAGACAAAAAGTGCTTATCATGGTCACTAACTTCCTTTTAGATCTAGGTGGACTAGTGTGTGAGAAGGAAGGAGTAAAAAAGTACCTTTTACCGGTGTTTGTCCCTGCATACTCCGAGTTGAGCTCCAATCTTTCGCTCTTCGATAAGCCTTGTAGACAAAAAAAGTACGACCACTTCCTACTCTATCAAGATTAGTCCGAAATAGGTCTATCTACTAAAGAGACAAATTCATGTGAGATTGAACACAAATTAAAAAGAAACGGGACAAGCAAATTGTATTAATGAGGACAAAACATTGCTTACAGCCATAGATGAATTGCAGCAGTTTCGTCAAGTCCTCCTTGTCTACCCCTTTCTCAAAAGATCCACGATCTGAATGATGATAGCTTCACCGATTGCTCCCTATGAGATCATAGGTCCCTTGCTTCCAAAATATCTTTGTTCTAGCACCACTTATGAGATCATAAGTTTGGTGTGATTCTCCCTTTTCAGTCCACTGTGTGTTTCCTATGAGATCATAGGTTTCATGCTTGCAATTCTTCCCCCCTTTTCACCATCATAGAGCCTACTTATATAGGTTCAGAGAGGCCTAACCTCTTGAGGTATCTTTAGGGTAAGTTGAGGAATTCCCTCCTTAGATCAGGGATCTTCTCCTAAGATCATGATTGAACCAGGAATTTGAATGCAACTGCCTTCCAAACTTGAAAGATCTTCCCCTTATTCTCCTCAACAGATCAACTGCTGCCTAGATTAGATAGCGCTCCCTCAAAAGGGGCATCAGGGCATTATAGCGCTCCCTAGTAGACTCAAGGGGAGTGCCAGCGCTTCAAAGATTTGTAGCGCTCCTTCAGAGGGGAAATTTGGTGCTATAACGCTCCCTAGCACCTTATAGGGGAGCGCCAATGCTCCTAAGGGTGAGATAGGGGAGCGCCAGCGCTCCTAAGGGTGAGATAGGGGAGCGCTCTCCCTTAAAACCTTAGTTTGAAAGCTCTTTTTAGGTGGCAAGAGATACCTGACTTCATTTGACCATCCCTCTTCCTCCAAATCAGTTGTTTGAGGTATTCTAAGTGTCTCCTTAGTGTCATCATCATGGAAATATGCTTTGTTTGACATTTACGACACTTGTGAACAACATGCGACACTTGTGACAGTTGTGAGGAACATGCGACACTTGCGACACTTATCAAAGCGAGTAATGTTGATGTGTAACAATAAGCATGGATGAAGATGTTGATGATATTATTGCGTATGACAATCAACCTTATGAATAAAGTATAAGGACAAGAACGTGTTGATAAATAGGTTGGTAAATGGATTATGTAATATTCCATAGTACATCAATTGATTAGGTAACATAAAATATGTTGATGGAATCCATGCATGTATGGATTTAGATATGTGGTATTAACCAGGGTAAGTCAAGACTTATGATCTTGTTTTGAAAGTGAATGCCATGTGAGATAGCTATGTGTGAGGCCATAGTGTTGTTGAATATGGAAAGTATATAGCACTACACAAGTGTCCAATTCTCTATCTATCATGGAATATATAGGGGATAATCATACACCATGTTCCACAAATCTCATGAAGCACCCCCATACATAGTGTAAAACGTTTTGGAGTAACCTCAAAAGATAATAGATTCAAGTATAGATTCATACTAGGGAGTATCTAATTTATGAAATGGAGAGTCCCTTTTTGTTTAATTTATATATGGGGAAAATCACTCTTATTTTGTTTCCCAATAAATGAATGGATAAAAATGTGGTAATTATTTTTTTAACATAGTGAAATGAGGTCACAACATATCTTGATATAACACAACCATAATATATCACAAGCACATTTGATTGAAGTGTCATGTTGACATTTCCATAGATGCCACATTTGTGCTAGCATAAAAAAAAACCATCATGCTAGGACTAATGTGTTGTTATAAATTGTGAGTGATTTAGGCTCATTCACATAGAGTCTCCTCAAATAAAATGTGTGTGCATTTTACGTAAATCATGTGAGTAGCTTGTAGTTTTTATAATATTTTTTTCCACACTCTATGAATAGTGCTTTGACGGCCTTCCCTTTCCCTCTGTAGACTCACTTTTCCCATTTTTCTTAATCCAAAGTCAATAATTCAAAGTTTTGTTCATATATGCGAGCTATAGTTAGAAAAATTGTGTATACACAGGTTGCTCCATTTCAACCCACGTACATCGGGTTTTGTGCTCAAAATTAAAAATATTTCAGGTTTTCCATGCCAAGTCATGAGATCCATAACCCTTGGCCTTTCATATGCTAGAAACACTCCAATTCGAACCTTCAATTCACTTTGGAAGCTATAAATTGATCCATATACAAGCCTTGGAGAGGAGAGAAAAAGTTGAGAGAAAACACACTCTAGAGAAATTTCGCCTCATATTGAGTCTACATCCCTTTTTCTTTTAAGTCTAAACTTCTCTTATGTTTATCCCCCAAGCTCTCCCTATTTTCTAAAGGAGGAACCCAATTAGTCCTAAAACTTATGAGCTTTCCTTGTGGACGATTGAAGTGGTTAAGGACTAGGTGGATGGACTTAGTTTCTCAGTTCTGTCAAGTGTCGATACAAAAGTTTGTCACCCATCTACTTATGCTTATTATATTAATATAAATACTCTTTTCTCATCCAATTATATGTTGCAAATATATGTATTTCTTTCCATGGGAAAATTTGTTGTACATATTGATGGAATATGCTAGTTTATATGCTAGCATTTTATATATTATCCATATGCTTGTGTATATTGAGTGTTGAGAAAAAGTTGTAGGTAACAAGCATTGGATCATGAGCTCGGTGATGGTCTCCTACAGACGTCTGGAAGAGGTAGGCTTCTGTCCTTTCTTTTGTTGGAATTTCCATTTGTCTAGCATAATTGAGATTAGAGTTGATTTTTGGGTGTCGTTCTGTTTGATGTGGTCTTACCCCAAACCATAGAGATTTATTCCTCGTAACAAAATTGGCGACTCTGTTGGGGAATTTCTCCCTTTTGGGGTTAGTTGGTGATTTTTCTCTTTTATTGATCTCTATTTTCTTGATTTTATATGTCTCTTGTTGATTAACAAACTCTACATTACTTTACATTTGAGTTTCTTGGCCTAATCCTTGTTGATGATTACAGATGCATGAGACATCCTCCAAGACACAGACCTGAGAGAGAGCCCCTAAGATGGGCATGTGGTTCCTATATGAGATAGAATTGGAATGTAGTGATGGCCTCCTCCTTACAGAGAGTTGATAAGAACTCTAGATGATTCTCCTGTGTAGCACAGTGCAAAAGGATATCTATTGAGTTGGGCGTGCCTGTGGTTGAGCACAAGGTGAACTTGTGAATTCCCATGAGCTGGGTGCATCGTTATGAGATAGAGATGAAAATGATGTATTAGCCTCCTCTGATCAGAGATTTGAGATGATGAACTCCATATGACTTTCGTATGTAATGCAGTGGGAAAAAAGATCTGTTGAGTTGGGCATGCCTATGGATGAGCATAGGTGAATGTGATCCTAATGGCTAAGCACTAGTGAGTGTGGCTCTCCTGTGAGACACAATGAGATAGAGATATGGAAATCCTTATGGATGTGCCCCCAGTGGTTGAGCACTAGTGGGTGTATGAGATCCTTTGCTATATTTTTCAAGAGTCAGACTTACCTGCAACCCTAATTAGAATGTAAATGGTACAGTTCAGCCCCACCTTAACGTAAAAGATAATTAATGTAAACGATAATTAATCTGGTAATTATTAATTATATTGTGAGTTGGTGAGGTCGGCCCTATTTTTCCAATAGACACTTATGTTGACAGGTTCATTCTAATATAAGTAAATGTAAATTCCCCATTGAGGAATCATATCTTAAGTGTGAGTTTAGAAATTTCAGCAAGTACATCTTCTTGGGAAAAGTGTGCACCTCTCTTGGGTGCTAGTATTCTAAGGTTTGTGAGCACCCTTTTGTGTGCTAGGTTTTCTTGGTGGTGGAGGTCTTTCTCTTGAATAATATAACAAAGGATTGGCTGGGTTTTCTTCCCTTGTTGAGAAGGGTTTCCCGGGATACTTCTTGTGTACTTCTACATGGTGTTTCTTCTTGTGATCTTGGTTATTGCAACAAATTGTTTATGGTTTAAGTAAAATGATAAAATGGAATGAACATCATGATTAATACTAGATTATTGAAAAATCAACATGGTTTGAGAGCATAGGTCTTGAAGAACCCATTGCACAAGAAAATTTCAGTCATCCTCTCTCTCTTCTGCAAAATCGTACGACCCTCCTAGGGTTTCCAGAAATTTCGTACGACCTACCTCTTTAAGGAGTTTCAACACTTTTCACTTGGACATTGGGGATAAAAAGTGCATAGGAGTGTAAATACTCCTTTAGCGCACCTCCAACAAGCTTTAGATTTCATTTCCAATCATTTTGACTTTTTGGCCCTAGGGTTTGTAGGGTTTCACTAATTTCTGCAGAAATTTCAATATTAGGGTTTCTACAACTCATTGAAGGAGCTCTTCATCTCACCAGTGTTCTCTTATCTTTCAAAGGCTTATTGTTGGAAATCATAAGTCCAAAAAAACCTAAAATTTCTAGCCTAACCTAGTCGTTAGGTTTTATAGCCCAGTTGACAAGGGGTTGTGAAGAATCTAAAATTATGATGAACAAGAACAATGATGGAAGATAAGCTTGATGGATAAAGAAACTTCAAGTTCCTGGAAGATAAGACTTCAAAGGAAGGCTTATTGTGGGTGATACAAAAAGGTGACACTGTGACTACCTTCTTCATGAAGATGTCAGAAGACAAAGATCAGCCAGGTGCCATTGGAGAAATCATATCAGCACCCTCAGGTATGCACTTGTATATATATTATTTGTATCATTATCATAAGGGTAATTGCAGGAG
>ML818817.1:271711-287307 GCA_009831015.1 Picea engelmannii
ATGTTGATGACTTATTCAGAAAGCCTTCTTGTTGGATATAAGTAATCTTTGACTTCTGATTTCAAGATGAAGTATCTGAGTATGATGCACTACTTCTTGGGACAAGAAGTATGAAAGAGGACCGATGAGATTTTCCTGAGTCAAGGAAAATATACAGTGGGAATATTAAAGAAGTTTAGTATGACAGAATGCAAATCCATGGTGATGGATTTGAAGAAAATGAATGATGATGATACAGAAGAGATTGATCCACAACTGATTGGATCACTGACGTATCTGGTTAACAACAGACTTGATTCATGCTATGCAGTGAATGTACTTATTCATTCCATGAGTCAGTCAAGATAGACTCACTAGACAGCAACAAAAAATGTATTTTGATATCTACGAGGCACAGTTATATATGTCTTGAGATATGTCTCCAATGTAGAATTGATTTTGTAGGGATATACATAATGGAAAGAAATTGCATTGGACTGAAAGAGCACATATGGTTGTTCTTTTACTGTGAAGTTTTCAATGGTTTCTTGGTGAAGCAGGAAACAAAGCTCTGTGGCCTTGAGTACCATAGAAGCATAGTATATAGCATTGAGTGTGCAAGTAGTGTGGTTTCACAAGCTTCTAACATATTTACTTGATCATGAGATGAATTCTATGATGATAACCATAGATGTGTGTGAAGCTATTTGAGAACCTGATGTTTCATGATATATCGAAACACGTAGAGATAAAATATCATTTTTTGTAGACATGATGTAGAGGAAAGAAGTACACGTGCAATACCTTCCTACACATGAGTAGATTGCAGACATCTTCACCAAACTAGCTTGGTGAAGAATTCCTCTCTAGCTGAGAAGGAGTGTTCATGACTGCAGCCAAGACAAAGTTTGAGTACTTACATGAGAGACTTGGCCTGATAGAGAATGCCTCCCTAGTTGAGAGGGAGTGTTGATGATTACAGTTGCGTGAGACATCCTCTAGGACACAGACCTAAGAGAGAGCCCCTGATATGGGCGTGTGGTTTCTATCTAAGAAAGCACTGGAACGTAGTGATGGCCTCCTCCTTACAGAGAGTTGAGAATAACTCCAAATGATTCTCTTGTGTAACATAGTGAGAAACAAGATATGTTAAGATGGATGTGCCTGTGGATGAGCATAAGGTGAATGTGTGAATTCCCATGAGCTAGGTGCATCGTTATGAGATAGAGATGAAAAGAATTAATTAGCGTCTTATGAGAAGAGAGTTGAGATGATAAACTCCAGATGACTCTCATGTGTAACACAGTGGGAAATAAGATCTTCTAAGTTGGACATGCCTATGGATGAGCACAGGTGAACGTGATCCTAGTGGCCGAGCACTAGTGACTGTGGTTCTCATGTGAGACGCAGTGAAATAGAGATATGGACATCCCTATGGATGTGCCCCTAGTGACTAAGCACTAGTGGGTGTATGAGATCCTTTTCTATATTGTTCAAGAGCTAGACTTATGAGTAACCCTAATTGTAATGTAAAGGGTACAAGTCAGCGCCACCTTAATGTAAAATATAATTAATGTAAAAAATAATTAATCTGGTAATTATTAATTATATTGTGAGTTAGTGAAGCAGGCCCTGTTGTGCCAATAGACACTTAAGTTGACAGGTTCAGTCTAATATAAGTAAAGGTAAATTCCCCATTGAGGAATCATATCTTAAGTGTGAGTTTGGAAATTTCACCTCTTGGGCGCTAGTATTCTAGGGTTTGTGAGCACCATTTTCTGTGCTAGGTTTTCTTGGTGGTGGAGTTATTTCTCTTGAAGAATATAGCAAAGGATTGACTGGGTTTTCTTCCCTTGTTGAGAAGGGTTTCCCAGGATACTTGTGCACTTGTGCATGGTGTTTATTCTTGTGATCTTGGTTGCTGCAAAAAATTGTTTATGGTTTAATTAAAATGCTAAAATGGAATGAACCTCATGCTTAATCCTAGCTTATTGAAAAATCAACAATCCTTACCCAGACAATTTTTTTCTTGGAATACGTGGATTTTCCATTAACAATTGTGTACATATGCGTGTTGTATATGTTTAGGGTGCGTACATATGCTTATGTTCCCTAGACAGTTGCGTACACATTTTTCTAATCATTTTTGGATTAATATGGTGTTTGTTGGGTGAGTTCTGAGTTTTGTTGAGTCTTCTTAGGTCTCTATCCTATTTGTTGAGTGCTTGCAGAGTGATATGAAGTTGTATTATTGTTGAATTTTTGGGAGAACTTGGTTCTTGTCTTTTTTCTCATTTTTAGTCCTTGCATCTTGGTATAAGTAGTAGCTTCTTGGTGTCTATCTTGGCGTGCCTCCCTATGCTAGCGGTAGGGTCTGTCCGAGAGGTTGTTTATTTAGTCTTTGCATTTTCATTCCCTTATATTGAAAATACAAAAAAAATTGTTTTTAATTTCACTTGAAGAATTTGCACTTTTGTTTAGATTGCATTAGTCTCAAGGAATCTTGGGAAATATTTCATTTTCATTAAAATTGAAGAGAATGCATCTTGTGCACAACATTTAGAAGCATACCATTTCTTTTGAAATACAAGAGTAGTACTTAGCAATGTTTTCACATATGTTTCTTTCATATGTTGAGTCATCACACCATTAGTTTCACATCCGCACCTCTTGAGTAAGAAGAAGCCAATAAAATTAATGTTCAATAACTAAAATTGATTAGAAATGATTTAATTTTCTAGGATACAAAAACAAGTTTAGGATTTAGGGATCTGGAATAGGATTTTGTGAGTAAACTTCTCCAAGGCTATAAAATTAAACATAGGTGTTTGTCCAGGGAGTGGTGAAACCCATTGTATAATTAGTGTCCTTGGGAGGATCCACTAACACCATAGTTAAGCACAAGTTCACACAAAGTTGGTTGCAGAGATAGCCCTCTAATACCTTCCTAGCATTAGAGATATTTCTAGGGTTCTTTTTGTATCTGGGGGTTTCGCTAATGCCTTTATCTATTTGAGAGGCGGTGCTTTCGAGGCTTTGGGATTTTCTACCCTTCCCATATGGTGGACCTCACCTACAACTTCTCGTTCGAGCATTGGTTATACCATGGTGACGTTAGTTTCTTGATATAGGTATCCACACAAGTTGCTTACAAGGGTTATTCTATAGGTACCCTAAGTCAGATAGGGATCAGACAACATGCATAATTTATGGAGCATTTTCTCTCCTGGGGGATCTGACCAATTGTGTTGTGAATCCCACAAGATTCCTTATAACTAATTATGTTACCTCCACTCTATTGTTCGGGAGTCTCATCCCCTCCTAGGAGAGGCATACCATCTTTAGATCAGGAGGTCCCTTTCATCCATCCTATCTTGTTTGCGTGCATTGGCCCTAGCTTATTTAGGAGTGTTCTCTTTGTATATTATTCAGTCATAACACATTGTATTTCATCACAGGTTTTGAGTCATTATGGAGCAAGACTAGCCTCCCCGCCGGTCTTGTCGGCTTTTGAATCAATTACCACAGTTTGTTCTGATACTAAAACTACCTCTTAAAATGCGTAGAGTTAATAGACGTGGTACATACATCTCTGCCACTCAGGCTCACGACCATCCCATCATGAGCATTGATTCAAATATGAGTATGGATTCAGGTATGAGTGTATTAGGAAGCCATTCGAATCCTACCTCCGCTATGGTTAGTGGAGTCCCTGAGACTCCCTCACCATCAATTACCTGGATTTCTACAACTCTCTTAGGTAGCACTACCCTGTCCATGAGCTCAGCTTAGTCCATGGGGACGATTCCTTATGTATTTTCGAGTAGTATGACTCTGTCATCATCAATATCCACTCCCCCTAGCACGTTTTCAATGGGGATGCCTGGTTATAATGCTCAGTCAATGCCTTTGGTCTCTAATCATTTTTATTTTGGTATGTCGAATATGACTCAGCACATGTCATCCTTTATTTCAACATCTAATGTTAATACTAGTTTTGGGTCAGGGGGCATTTCACCTCCTTATAATCCTTTCCCATTTGGCAGGGTTCATATCCCTTCGTATTTTCCTATAGTAGGGGGTTGGAATGCTCCTTCCTTCGTACCCAATCCTATTTATATTTTTCAAGGATGGAATAGACACATGGGAAATGTTTCTACTTCATGTATCTCATCCATCTATCCTCCGTCCACCATGTTGGTGCCCAAAAAAAAATTTATTATGGAAAACCATCCTCCAACCTATAATATTAAATCAGGAGGGAAACAATTTTATAATATAGGAAACCCCCCGTACAGAGTATCTTCGTTAAGGAGCAATGTATATCCTCACATGGGGAATCTGTATCACATTGCTTTTTCTTCACAAGCATCCCCATCAATGATGATTCCTCTACAAACTTTTATGAATCAAGTAGGAGGAGGATATTATCCCACCAGGAATGGCCATGGTGTCTACCAGAACACTCCTCGACCTGTATTCTCTCCAAATCAGTCTTTCTTGTGAGCATGGTCTCAGATGCCATAACCTAGGCTCTCTTTTTTGGCCACACTGAATCTTCCATATCTGTCAAAAATAATGAAAGACCCCATGTGTCATGATTTGGAATACACCCCCCCCGTTCGCACCAAAATTCCCTCGGACATTCCATAATTCGAGTGTAAGAGTGGAGAGGATCCAGGCGATCACGTTACCACTTTTATCCTATGGTGCTTGTCAAACTCTCTTAATGATGATTCTATTCATTTGAGATGGTTTCAACGCACCCTTACAGGGGTTGCTACGAAATGGTACATTGAGTTACCTGGGGGAACATACCAAACTTTTAATGATTTGGTCTTAGTCTTTCTCAACAAGTTTCAACTATTCATTCGTTACAACACCGATACAGATATTTTATCGACTTTTCTTTAGGACAAATCCACCCACATCTCTGACCACATTTAGGAGTGGCATAAAAGAAAGTGGTTGATTAAAGCTACCATTCCACTAGAGTTTCCATTGAAGTGGTTTCTCAAGTCCCTATTGTCGTATATTTCAAAGGATCTTTCCACATCCATATTAATGATTGAGAAAGAGGACATTTTTAAATCCCAACAATTATATCTTATATACACTCAATCTCGGATTCTCTATGATATTATTCCTAACACACCATAATCAAATTATGATCCAAGAAAAAATCATGGGCCCCATGTTGATGGCATTATAGGCTCGACAAATGCCAAGTCCGCAGACCATGTAACAAATCAGATGCAAAATTTTTCTCTCAACTAGTCTACAGTGGGATAAGCTACAACTTCATCCCCTCCCACCCAATCGTCGTACATACATTCCTTGTAGTCGATGAACCCAAAGGGTAACAAAAATCCCAGAGGGAATAATAGGAAAGGTAGGAATAATAACCATAAGGGTGGGAATAACAACAAAAATAAGAGCAAGGACAACCATAATAAATACAAACCTGGCAACAATGTTGGTGAGGGAAAGAGAGAAAAGTGGAAGGTGAAGTTTCCATGTAAGTTGTGTAAAGAAGATCACCTTACCCATTTATGCCCCAAGATAGAGGAGGCCTTGAGGCTTATAACGCAACATCCTATTGTGTTAACTAATTTGTTTCTGCATAATCCGAATATGGCCTCAAGAACCTCAAACATTGAAAATGCATCAAGTGGAGGTCAAAGTCCCCTGGCACATGATGTTGGCCATAAATGCATCAATATTCTTTGATCTGGGGTTAGAATAGGCATTAGGACTCATGAGTATGGTCCTCAACAACCTACTTTGGGTATAGATACTCCCCCTCCGGAAACACCTTTGCAGATCGATAATCCCAACCTTGTGCCTCACATTCCGAAAGGAGTTCTTAAGCACTCTGCTAATAATAACAATGCTATATCCACCCATAATTACTCAATTGTCAAATATTTGGGCCAAACATCATGTGCAATGTCAGCTTTGTAGGTACTCTAAACATGCCCAACACAGAAGAATTCATTGTTATCTGCGTTGGGAGCTCTTGACTCAAGTGGCTTGAAATTTATCAATTTTGATGTCGTATATGTCCATCCTCGCTTACCTTACCATGTGGCTTTTCATATTCATGTAGAATGTATTGATATAACTATTAAGCATATTGTCATGGATGAAGGTGCTTCGACGTATGTGATGTCTTTATCTTGTTGGAAATCCATTGGCTCTCCCCTTCTTTCTCAGACTATATCTATGTTCATTGCATTTGATGGATGTTTGTTCAGAACCCATGGTATCCTCCCCGCCTTTTAGGTCCATTTAGGAGGTAAAACCATGCCGATCAAGGTCGAGGTGATTGATGCACCTCTTGAATACAATATTTTACTGGGACGTAAGTGGATTTATGCTATGTTGGTTGTTGTGTCGTCGATGTTTTGTGTTTTATGCTTTCCTCATGAAGGTAAGATTGTGATGATTGACCAATTATCTTTATCGTGCTCCAGTTCCTATGAATAAGTGGGACCCTCGGTCCCCATTGTCGAGAATTATTAGAAGGAAACTGAGAAAATTGGTGTTATCACATAAAGTTGTCCATAGTCATGAGTAATAGATATGAATGCAGGTGAGTAGGCAAGTGTAGTTTGCAGCGGTCGAGATCCCCTGTGCAGTTCAATGTAGCGTTATCTCCAAGCGCAGTTGGAAGGATTCCAAGGTTTTCATGCAGATAAAAGCTTTGGCGGGAGAGCTAAAGTAGACAGTGCGCCCAGATCTCAGGTCTCGTTCATATCAATGGCCTCAAATCATTTCGGGGCCGCAACATGCTCGGATGATAAAAGGCCTTGAGCGGGATGAAATCCTAACCATAGTTTTGCGGGGAGGCTACGTGGCGGAGGAGGGTGCATTTCGGGCCCTAAAGCAGTGTGGGCCTAAACTGCTTCCCGTGGCCTCAAAATCACGTATGCATATGATTCCCTATCAAACAACGACAAGTGGCCACCCAATAGTTGTCCCACCGTGCTCCAATCGCGAGCAGGATTCAGTTAATGAGAAGGAACTGGTAGTTGAAACCTCAACTCATTCCATAAATAGAAAGCATGGAAATTATGGCTATGGAGACAGAGTTGTCAGCACAAGGTATAGCAATGAACGGTTTCTTCTTGTAGGCCCATACTGAGCCAAGTTTGCGTCTGACAGGAGGAAAAATGCACAGTCTGACAGAAGGCTGCACAGACGTAAATATTTGAATGGGATGGCCATATCACACTCCTGGCAGTGGTGAACTTAGCCGATTATAAATAGATCAATTCTAGATTTTGTTATGGTCATCAACTGGTTGAGCAGAGCTCTCTATTTTGTAATATTTTGATAACAAAGTTGTTCTCTGGTTTTGTATGAGACTTGAGACTTCCGCATTAATAGAAGTAAGTTTCTTTCATCATCTTGTTCAATCTGTGTTGAAACACTCGTGCATGGAGGATCCAGATGAGGGTTGTAGTCGTATTGTAATGTAGGTTTGATTACAATATTGTTGTGACCAATTTTAGTCAATTTCTTTGTTATCTTGTTTCTTCTTATGTTGAAATGCTCATGCATGGAGGATCCAGACGAGTTGTTGTAGTTGCATAGTAATGGAGGTTTGATTATTATGTTACCTCGATATATTTTAGCATTTGAAACTTAAGTCCAAGAGTGCTCATGTGCCTGATTTTTTCTTCACCAAGCTGCTTGAAAGTTGGATGCCCATGGCAGACTTGTTCACTTTTCTCACTAATTCTTCCCTTTTCTCACCTTTAACCTTAAACCATTAACTGAAGTTAATGAGGACCTCATTTCCCTATGCATTGCTTGTCTAGTTTCTGTGTTAAAACATTATTGTACTGAGTTTTGTTCATTTGACCTGCATTCATAAATCTTCCCCCACAAAAATATTTACGGGTACTGAGCTTATCCTCCTGCAATCTCAGGGTGACTCTCAGTGCTAAAATTCTTGGCATCATTTTCGTGGAATGAATTGAAGACATTTCCTTGGGATTGAACGACAAAGAAACTCTGATTCTAAAGGTGCATCAAAAATCAGTACCTTGAAGATTGCAACTTGCACCCGACGAATCCACTGTTTCATTTGTGGCTCCCAAAGGAAGACACACGAGATCTACTCCACAACTGCCTTTAACAACACCTGAAGTTGACCCATAAAGGATTATCAAGAAAGGAAAGACCTCTCAAGAAGGGATTTTAATTGTTGTACCAGGTGATTTTGGTAACTTACATGATTCTTCTTTTAAAACTCTAGTAGCTACATCTAATTCTCCTTTTATACCATCTATTGGAGTTTCCAGAAGTTTATATTTTGAAATATTTCATGTTGAACTCCCCCCTTCTAGTCTTCATTTGGAAGGTGAAAGTTTTGAAACCCTTGTTTCCCCTGACATTGTAAAGTGGTTTAGACCCAAAATCTTAGAATATTTTCCCACTTTGGGTTTTCCTACTCCTCCTCCTATCAAAGTTGTTGTATCTAAAGAGGGGGGAAATTATTTTCCTTTGAACCCCATATTATTCTCCTCCAACACTCAATCATTTCCATTTTCCCATAGAAACACAGCTCCTGTCCTACCTATCCAAACTCCATCTCCCCCTGGTTCTCCTACCATTCACACCCCAATGGCAGGTGTTAATTCTCCTAGAAACATAATGGATGTCATAGTAGCTTCCAGATATTCCCCTCTTGTTTTACCTCAGCCTATGAATTATCTCCTAGTTGGAGACTACCTTAAGTACATGGCCAAGTTTATAAGAGAGGAAGACATAACTGCATAAGCACACCTTTCATCTTTTTATAGCTATGAAGATAACCTTAATATTGAAGATGAAGATGTGTGGATGAGAGTTTTTGTACAGAGCTGGGAAATGGTTTAGGGGTTTGACTCCTAGATCTATTGCTAGGATTGAGGCTCTGGATGATTCATTCTTAATACATTGGGGGGATAAAAAAGATGTCCTTTATTATATTACAGAGTTTGTGTCACTTAAGAGAGAAGAGGGGGAATATGTTTGAGACTTTTCAAAGAGGTTTAATAAGATGTACAACAAGATTCCCACTGAAATAAATCCTACAAAAACCTCTACCAAGATTACTTATGACAACGCTTTTGACCCTGATTTTTGCCTCCTATTGAGAGAAAGAAGAGATA
Source organism: Picea engelmannii (assembly GCA_009831015.1). Classification (NCBI taxonomy): domain Eukaryota; kingdom Viridiplantae; phylum Streptophyta; class Pinopsida; order Pinales; family Pinaceae; genus Picea; species Picea engelmannii. The sequence goes on from ML818817.1 coordinate 280,855, forward strand.
CCTCTTTAGCTCATATGCAAGATGCAAGCCTTGAAGTAGAGTCTAATATATTGGCATCTGACAAGATTAGGAGTAAATATGATAGAGACAGAAGGAAAGGTAGGGATGAACCTTCAACCTCTGATTCCTCTGTTTCCCATCCTCAAGTGGATGAGTTAAAAAAACCAGTAAAATCACTTTCTACAGAAATGGAGAAATTGAAATTTGAAGGAAGGTAGAGCTATAGGAACCCCCAGAATGCTGATAATAGGGGTAATTTTAGAAGACCCAATAATTCCCCTCAGATCATCCAAAGAGATCAAATAAATAGGGATAGGGATGATCAAAAAATACAAGCTCCTCTCCAAAATAACCTTGTTACTAACGAAGAAGAAGAGGAAGAAGATGTAAATCCTGAAATTCATTGTCTTGGTGACACCTCTTCATCCCCTCACTTAACCCAATATGCATATGAAGAGTCTCTCATGAATAGACAACTAAATGAGCTTAGAAAAGGGGAAAGGACCAGTGGCAATCCAAATAGATACAACCTAAGGTCCAAGAAGAAAGAGGAAAACCCGGACATTCCTGAACAACCTACTAGAATAGTGAACCTTGCTAAGGATGTGGCATCTAGTAGAAAAGAAAAAGAGGCACAAAACCCCCAGCCAGTGGTTAAGATCCCTACCCTAGAAGTTAAGGATATTCTAAAGCCTCCCTCCTTGTTTATATTTGATAATGAGATTCAAAAGATCAAAATCCATGTACCTTTCTTGGAGCTAGTTAAGAATGAGGATTTCAAAAGGTACCTTTCCAAAATGTTGCACTCTGAACCTTCATCTCATCCCACAGACTTAGTCAACCTCCAAGATGAAAAACCAGTTGTAATACTAGGACCTTTGGTAGAGGATAGGGATGAATCCTCTCCTCCTTTCTATACATCATTGAAAATTCATGATAAAGTATTGCACAACTGTTGTGGATTCAGGGGCATCTCACAATCTCATTCCTAAGATTGTCATGGATGAGCTTGAGTTAGAGGTTACAAAAACCTACCATGACCTATACTCATTTGATTCCAGGAAGCTGAAGTGCCTCAAGGTTATTAAAGACCTGGTTGTTTCCTTGTTCCAATTTCCAATGAAAAGTGTGGTCATGGATATTGTGGTGGCTGATGTTCCCCCTAAGTTTTGGACACTCTTGTCTAAATCTTGGATCAAAATACTGGGGGGAACTTTGCATATGGATATTTCATATGCCACTATTCCTGTGTTTGGGGGGGTACATAGAAGACTTTATAGGGAAGCACAACTTTCTTACATTATCAGTGATGAATCAAATCCAACCAACCACCCCATTTTTTCAATAGACATTGATTTAGGAACCAGTATGTTACAGCTCATTGATGCTCCTCAAACACCTATTGAAATCAGAAATCAGTCGATCATCTATTGTGAAGACACTGCTCCCAATACCTTTGTTTGGAAAATGTTTTTTGATGGAGCCTCTTCTAAGGAGAATGTTGGTGATAGGGTAGTCTTCATTTCTCCTACCCAAGAGACCATATCCCTATCTTACAAACTTGAATTTGAAACAAGAAACAATATGGTAGAATATGAAGCTCTTGTTTTGGGCTTGAGGGCTGCCAAAGACATGAAGATTGAGGAGATAGCAGTATTTGGAGATGTTGAGTTGATTGCTCATCAAGTCAGAAATCATTATCAAGCTAAGCACCCCAGGTTAAGGGCCTATGAAAATGAAGTCTATGATATGGTTGATGGTTTCTTCTTGTCTTTTAATATCTCATTCATTCCAAGAGAGAAGAACATTATGGGAGATTCCTTGGTTGTTTCAGCAAGTAAGTTCAAGGTCCCTTTTCCCCCAAATCTCAAGTATGAGGTGGAAGTAAAATATAGACCCTCTATTTCTAAGAATGTCAAACATTGGATGGTTTTTGAGGATGATCTTGAGATAAAAAGATTTCTCGAAACTGTGGATGAATTTTCTGATTTTCATATTGATCAAGATCAGGATACTGAAGAAGGACCTCATGCTGATATTTTTTGAATAAAATTGCTAACCATTATGTTGTTTAGTTGCCCAGTAACCATATTCCAAAAGGACTTGTCCCCTTGGAGATATTGTTTGACAGAAATGATTTTGATGTGAAGGTTAAAGGTTCAACTGGAGATGTTGATGTGACTTGATGCAATTTAGGGACAGAAGAGGATCCAAAGTATGCCAAATTGTCTAACAGTTTGTCAAAGGAGCAAAGGGATGAGTATGCCAAGATTTTGAAGGAGTTTGTTGATGTGTTTTCCTAGAAATATGAAGATCTAAGGCCATATGACACAAACTTTAATGAGAATAAGACCCCTTTGAAAGAAGAGACCAAGCCATTTAGGAAGAAACTCAAACAGAGAAATCCCATGCTACTGCCTGTTATGGAAAAAGAAGTGAAAAATATGTTGGATGCCCAGATCATCATCCCTTTGAGATATTCAGAATGGTTAGCGAACTTGGTGCTTGTGAGGAAGAAAAATCGAGAAAACAGGTTATGTGTTGATTTCAGGAATTTGAACAGAAGCTCCAAGAAGGATAACTACCCCTTGCCAAAGATGGAGCACATTTTGTGGAGAGTGACCGATTCATTTAGGATGTCCATGATTGATGGATTTTCTGGCTGCAATCAGATCTCTATCATTTCTGAAGATAGATAAAAGACAACCTTCACTACTCCTTGGGTAACATTCATGTATGCTAAAATTCCCTTTGGATTGATGAATGCGGGAGAAACCTTACATCGAGCCATGGACATTGCCTTCATTAGGGAGAAAGACAAATTTGTAGTTATCTATCTGGATGACATTACAGTGTTCTCAAAATCTAATAAAGATAATTGTCATCATTTGAAGAAGGTCTTCCTGAAATGCAAAAGGTTTGGTCTCTCCCTCAATCCTAAGAAATATTTGTTTGTTATGGAAGAGGGTAAATTATTGGGGCATATTGTGTCAGCAGAAGGAGTAAGAATTGATCTAGCTAGAGTAGAGGCCATCCAAGCCTTATCTTTTCCCAGATCTAAGAAAGAGGTTCAGTCTTTATTGGGTAAAATCAATTTTCTGAGGAGATTCATTTCTAACTTTGTTGAGTTGGTTAAGCACATTACAACCATCCTTAGAAAGGGAAGCGAGGTGAAATGGACTGCTAAGTCCAGAAAATATTTTGGCCAAATCAAAAGGTCTTTGACTGAAGCACTTGTTCTCATCAGCCCTAACTATTATAAGGAATTTATGATATTTTATTTTACCTCATCTGATACATTGGCTTCTCTTTTGCTACAGAAAAATACAGAGGGGTTAGAGAAGCCTATTTCTTTTTTCAATAGAGCATTGAGGGATGAATAAATTAAGTATGATACCATGGAGAAGCAGGCATATAATTTGGTCAAATCCCTCAAGTCTTTCAGAATATATGATCTACATTCAAATATTGTTGCATATGTCCCTTCAACGTTAGTAAAAGAGATATTGATCCAGCCTAACATAGATGGGAAAAGCAAATGGATTACTAAAATTATGGAATTTGACCTTGAAATGAAGCCCACTAAATTGGTAAAAGGAAAAGGATTAGCCAGGTTACTAGTTGAATCAAATTGCAGGGCTCTAGGGGTTAATTTCATGACCATAAACTCAAAAAATCGGCAAGTTGAGATTGCTAATAAAAACTCTCATGTCAGCCTCAACTTGTTAGAATGCACTTGGTATAAAGACATATATTTTTTGCAGAAGTTGAGGCCTCCTGATGGTTTGGAAAAAAACAAGGTAAGAGATTTGAAACTCAAAGAAATCAAATATTGTCTCATTGATCAGGTTTTGTATTGGAAGGATCCTCTAGAAGTTTTGTTGAGATGTCTAGACCCACAGGAGGCCTAAAAATCTATGACTGATTTTCATGACAACTTATGTGGGGGGCATCATTTATGGAGGACCACAGCTTATAAGATCCTCAGAGTTGGGTATTTTTGGCCCAACTTTTTTACTAATGTTTGTGCAAATATTAGAGCTTGTGTCAAATGCCAAAGGTTTTCTGGAAAGAAACAACTTAAATATTTGCCTCTAAAACCTATGGTGCTTTATGGACCTTTTCAACAGTGGGGTCTTGAATTCATTGGAGAAATCCACCCAACCTCAAGTGGTCAACACAGGTGGATTTTGACTGCCAATGATTATTTCACCAAGTGGATAGAAGCCATTCTTACAAAAAGATCCTCCCACAAGGTAATCATTAGCTTTCTAGAGGATATCATGTTCAGATTTGGTTTTCCAAGAAGGATTATTACAGACAATGTTGCCTCCTTCAAAGGTGAACCATTGATCAAGTTATTTGAACTGTATGGGATTACATTAATCCATTCTACTTCTTACTACCCTCGGAGAAATGGTTTAGCAGAGTCCTCTAACAAGAGCCTAATAAAGATCATCAAAAATTTGTTAGAAGACAACAAGAAAGCATGGGACTCAAAGCTAAAATTTTCATTATGGGCTGACAGAGTTACAACAAAGAGGTCACTGGGTGTTTCCCCTTTTCAACTTGTATATGGAGTTGAGTCTATTTTTCCTACTCTGTTGTCCTTTCCTTTGGAAAAATTCCTCCAGGACTAGCAAAGAGAACCTGATGATATGATCAGGAGGATACAACAACGGGTAGAAGTACAACTAGCTAGGGAGAAGTTGCTTGATAAATCTCAGGATCACCAGCAGAAAATGAAATGAGCCTTTGACAAGAGGGGAAGCAAGGAATATTTTCAGCTCGGAGATATGGTGCTCAAGTGGGATTCCCCCAAGCAAGACAAATGAAAACATGGTAAATTTGAAGACTTATGGATTAGTCCTTTCAAGATTTCTAAATTATTTTCAAATAACACCTATAAGTTGCAGAGCTTGGAGGATTCCAAATTTTTTGGTGGCCCAGTCAATGGGCACTTTCTGAAAAAGTATTTTTCTTAATCCATGATTGGATTTCCACCATTGTAATTACCACTTCCTTTTATTTCTGTTTGAATAAGAGACTCCATGACCCAAAGGCTAAGGCACTGGAATTGCGCATTCTTGGCATCTCACGAGGAGCATGCCATCCCTTGTGGAGCCAAATGTTATCACATAAATTTGTCCATAGTCACGAGTAACAGCTATGAACACAGGCGAGTGGGCAAGTGCAGTTTGCAGCGGTCGAGATCCCTTGTGCAGTTCAATGTAGCGTTATCTCCAAGCGCAGTTGGAAGGATTCCAAGGTTGGAAGGAGAATAAAAGATTTGGTGGGGTGCTAAAGTAGTCGGTTTGCCCAGATCTCAGGTCTCATTCATATCAACGGCCTTAAATCATTTTGGGTCTGCAACATACTCGGGCGATCAAAGGCCTTGAGAGGGCCAAAATCCTAACCACGGTTTTGTGGGGAGGATACATGGTGGAGGAGGGTGCATTTTGGGACAGAAAGCGGTGTGGGCCTAAACTGCTTCCCACAACCCCAAAATCACGTGCACATATGATTCCCTAGAAAACAATGACAGGTGGTCACCCGATATTCATCATGCCGTGCTCCAATCCCGAGAAGGATTCAGTTAATGAGCAGCGACTGGTAGTTGAAACCTTAGCTCAGTCCATAAATAGAAAGCATGGAAATTATGGCTAAGGAAACATAGTTGTCATCCCAAGTTACATCAATGGACGATTTCTTCTTGCAGGCCCATACTGAGCTAAGTTTGCATCTGACAGGAGGAAACACGCACAGTCTGAAAGAAGGCTGCATAGACATAAATCTTTGAATGGGATGGATAGATCACACTCCTGGCAGTGGTGAACTGAGCCGATTATAAATAGATCAGTTCTATATTTTGTTATGGTCGTCAATTGGTTGAGCAGAGCTCCCTATTTTGTAATATTTTGATAACATAGTTGGTCTCTGGTTTTGTATGAGAATTGAGACTTTTGCATTAATAGAAGTCAGTTTCTTTCATCATCTTTTTTAATTTGTGTTGAAACACTCATGCATGGAGGATCTAGACGAGGGTTGTAGTCGTATTCTAATGTAGGTTTGATTACAATATTGTTGTGATCAATTTCAGTCAGTTTCTTTGTTATCTTATTTCTTCTTATGTTGAAATGCTCGTGCATGGAGGATCCAAACGAGTTGTTGCAGTCACATAGTAATGGAGGTTTGATTATTATGTTACTATGATATATTTCAACATTTGAAACTTAAGTCCAAGAGTGCTCTTGTGCCCAAGTTTTTCTTCACCAAGATGCTTGAAAGTCGAATGCGCATGGAATACTTGTTCACCTTTCTCACTAAGTCTTCCCTCTGCTCACCTTTAACATTAAACCACTGGCTGAATTTAATGAGGACCTCATTTCCCTATGCATTGATTGTCCAGTTTCTGTGTTAAAACATTCTCGTACTGAGTTTTGTCCATTTAAC
>ML818817.1:296147-307042 GCA_009831015.1 Picea engelmannii
TCCAGGTGTTACCGATCCTGAGAGGGCCGAGATTAAGACATGGTCTTTAATTTGTTCTCTTAACATCTTTGTGGGTGGCTCTTCTTCATCTTCAACTCCATGGGCATGGTGCCTCTTTTGTTTCCTCTTATATTATTCTCGTCTAGTTGGACAAAATTTCATAATGTGTCCCATCTTGTCACAATGGTAACATTGTACAGATGAGTAATATGTTTCCTTACGTTGTCCTTTCTTCTGGAATCTCCTTGGATGAGATTATTTATGACTAAAATTGTTTGGGGGTTGAGACTCTTTATAATTCTCTTTCTGGAAGTAATACTTCTTCCTTCCTCCTTTGGTGTGAGTAGCTAGGGCTTGATATTCATCTCTTGCTAGTAAAGCCTCTCGATTAGCTACTCTTGCTTCTTCTTGGATGCAATCTTCCCACAGACCATCAAACTTTAGTTTCTCTGTTCTGGCACAAATCATTTGGATGAATGCATCCCAAGGTCTTGTGAGACCGTTTAGGGTCGTCATTATAAGTTCGTCTTCGTCTATAGTATCTTCAATTGCTTCTAGTTGTTCTTTGAATTGGGATATTTTGGAGAAATATTCTTTGATTGATTCTCCTTTCTGCATTCTTTTATTCTTGAGCTGAGTTCTAAGATTCATCTTCTAGTTTATGTTCTTTCCTTCATATAGTCTGTTTAGGGCATCAAACATTTCTTTCAGAGTCTTATTTGATGACACATAGGGAATCAGGTGATCTTTGATTGAATCTGCAATGATTCTTTTGGCCCTGATTGTGTCCTTTTGATGCTTTGCTTTCCCTGCAGCATCATCGGGCTCCGGCACTTCTTTTTTGACGAATCTTACTAGGTCATTCTCTTCAAGAATGATACCAATCCTATACTTCCAAGCACGGAATTTTTCCACACCTTCTAGCTTGTCAACAATCTTAGTGCTTGCAGAAATCTTTTACCTGGAGCTAGGAAAATGTCCAAAAAATGAAAATGCTCAAAATCAAATTATGAACTTACCAGGAGGTGCGCTTGGTTGAGGCAAGTAGTCTGGTGTGCTTGGATCTGAAAAAATCCAACTTTTACCCCTCCAAACTTGATCTACATATTTTTGGGCTGGTGCTTCTGGTTTTTTGGTACCTCTGGTACTTCTGGTTCTCTGTTTTTCTGGTACTTCTGGTACTTTTGGTACTTTGTGAAACTAGGGTTTCACTTTCCAGGAGATATAGCCATTGAAAAGGTGCACTGAAGGTGCCAAAATGATCCTTGAGGGAGGGCGCACTTTTCTAAATGGTTTTAGGGATGAAATACCTCACCAACAAAAAGCCCTAATTTGCATGTACGGCAACAGTGACGTTTCTTTTTCACTTTCTCTTGTGAAAGATGCTCTCTTCAGCTTAGCTCTGATACCATGTTAATGTTTAAGCTATTATTAGAGTTCTTTGCATTTCAATAGATAACAATAGCATAAGATAGGATCACTATGAAATACACAATCATAAGAGACACATCATTTATCCTGGGAAACCCTCATGGGGAAGAAAACCCAGCAAAACTTCCTTATTATAGATAGCCAATACAATGTCAAGAGATAACTCAAACAAGTACAGAAAGTCCTCTCCCAAAGATGCGCCTCACTCTCTCTCTCTTCTCTAACTACAACTCTGAAACTTCTCTCTCAAATGAACAAGTGAGTGTGTCTCTAAGTGAGGCGCTAGCCTCCTTATTTATACAAGTCTGGCATGTGTGGAAGTGTCTCTTCACTGGCAGGGCCGACTTCTCAATCTAGGTGGTTATAACCACCTTTAATATATTCTAGGGCCAACTTTTATTTCTGCCTATTACAATTACATTTTGACCAATCTAAAAAAGGGGATTTGGTCCTTTACAATAGCCGACATGATCAATCCACAATGGGGATTGATCCAATGAATAATATATCAAATAATAATCAAAATACACTTTGCAGTTACATTATTTCAACATGGCGACCATACCTTGAAAGTCTTTATCACCCAATCATAGGTATGTCTGCCTTGGGTTTGAAACATGTCATAATATACGTTTGATGTTTGTGTGCAGCTTCTACAAGGTTCTCTGATTCCATACCCTTGCTTGAAAAAGTCTACAAAGTAATTCAGTCATCAGTTCCCATCTTCTAATTTCGCACTTTGGGGGGCAATCTATTACACATCAAAATTACTTACTTCAATGATGACCTATTGTCATTGTTACAAGTGCCGCAAGTGTCGCTTTTTAGCCATAAATGTCGCAAGTGTCACAGACATCATACAGTGATCTTGCCCATGGCGTGTCTCTAATGACATCATAGGGATACTTAAGACACCTTCAAAGACTGGTTTAAGGAAGAGAAATCATTTGATGAAGAGTACAAAACATTTTCCATGAAGAAAACTACTTAAAAATCAATTATGAAGGCCAGCTCTCCCCTACCCTCTATCAGGGAGTGCCAGTGCTCCCTACCCCTCTTTGGGGGAGCGTTCCAGCACTCTATGCACCCTTCTAGGGTAGCGTTGGGATTTTTTAAGGGAATTTTGGGCAGCTCTCCCCTACCCACTATCAGGGAGTGCGAGCACTCCCTACCATTCTTTGGGGGAGCGTTGCAACACTCTGTGTCCCATTCTGAGGGAGCGTTGGGTTGTTTGAGGGAATCTTTGACTGCTGAGGAAAATCAAGGAAAAATCCCCCTCATCTCTAGAGTTAGTTGGATTCGAATATGAGTTCAAGGATGGATCTTAGGGAGGATCCACAACTGATGGAGAAAGATCCTCAACCTATCCCAAGAATCTCTAAGGTGATTGGGCCTCTCCAAGATTATATAAGGAGGCCTTCTCATGGTGAAATAGATGGCAGATTAGAGGCATCAAACTTATGATCTCATAAGGGAGAATTACCAGTAAAGCATATTCATTTTGATCATGGAAATTTTGAGCAAGGGTCTGAACAAAGAGAGCTTGGTGAAGCTGTTGCATCTACATCATTGTTGTAAGCACTTTTCTTTGTTCTCATTAATATACATATGTGCTTGGCATGTTTCTTTCAAGGTTGTGTTTATTCTACATGAACTTGTCTCTATTAGATAGATTTGGTTTCAATAAAATCTTAGTAGAATAGGAAGCTTGTTTTTTCTTTGTTTGATTTGCAGGACTTATCGAGGAGCTTGGGGATCAAAGCTCAACTCGGACTGTGCAAGGACAAACATCATTAAAAAGGTACACCTTTCTTCCTTTTCTCTATACATTATTTTAGCTATATTTAAAAGGATGTCAGTGACCAACGTTAGCACCCTTTTTGTCTTGGTCTTAGGAGTCTAGAGCCCAAGAGAGAATCCACTTGTCTGCATGAGGATTTCTCTGTAACAGAAATTGGCGAATCCGCTGGGGATCGAACCGAGAATCTCTGGTTTCACAGACCAGCCTTTGATTATCTTTCTGGAGTTACGCCACTAACTTTTCAAGATGGGGGCAGAGTACCAACCATCCATGGGTATCCCAACCTTTGGAATTTACGTTGGGAATTTACGAGCATAATTCTTTTCTTGTGTCAAGATCCTTAAAAAATGAAACAGTCACCTCTCTTGTCAGGTTGAGTCTTTCGCCAGATCTCGTAGATGTCGAGTCGAGTCTTTCTTTAGGTCTCGTATTTGAACCTTCATTTCATCCACCAGTATCATTTTTCTCCATCTAGTACAGAAATTGGTGACAACCTCAAAGTCGGTGAATGATTTGAAGCTTGGGGGTCATGTCTCCAGCCTTTGATTATCTTTCTGGAGTTATGCCACTAGATTTTCAAGATGGGGGAAGAGTACCAACCATCCATGGGTATCCCAACCTTTGGAATTTACGTTGGGAATTTACAAGCGTAGTTTAATTTTGTTTCAAGCTTTTTTCAAAATGAAACCAATACCGAGCTTAGTCTTTGTTCCTTCTCATGCTCGTAAATACATGAGAATGTAACTGAGTATACTTTTATCACTTTTTCGGACTCGTAAAGGTTATACAAAAAAGGAACCCCCTGGAGTCTCCTTTAAGTTCTTTTCATACTCTCTAAACATGAAAACATTGTCGAGTGATCTTGCTTCCTTTCACACTCATTAAAAGGTTTGAAAGGGCATCTTTCGAGTGGTAGTTTATCTCTTTTTCGGCCTCATGAGACTAACATTACGAAAAAGGACAACTGTGGAGTCGTCTTTAAGTTCTTTTCGGACTCTCTAAACTTGAAAAACCACCGAGTTTTCCTTCTTTGGACTCGCTAAACTATACATTGAAGGGCCCATATGGGACCGAACCCTTACTTCTTCCAGTTCGTTAAACAAAGGAAGAGGGACTTACTGAAGGTGAGTTATATCAAGCATGTGTTACCCTCCTCGATCTTGTTAAATTAAAAATAGGTACTCGTCTATCTGGATGGGGGGGGGGGGGAATTGAAGGAAGCAAGCCAAGCAGTTTTTGGGAACATTACAAGTCACTCTTACGGTCGCCCTTGAACATGACACTTTGTCTTTGCATACATTTTAATCCGTTGAACCTCTGTACTAAACCAATCCTCTGAGTTTCTTTACTCATTTGGGTCACCCGAAAAAAGTCACATTATCCACTGCATCATCATGTTTTGATCGATGTCATGTTTCTATTGTTGTTTCTCAATGTTCAAGGGAAGTATCTTCTTTGAGATTCAGCCATCACAAATATATTGTTTCAATACCTGTGTCAGTCCATGTTCATTTTTATCTACCAATTTACATCTATGTGTCAATTTCATGTCGTTGATGGGGGATACATCAAGGCCCTCCTGCGACGAGTCTGTTCCTGTCGACTTCAACACATTATCCAGGAACTTGACTTAGAAAACAGTTAGTACCTTGGGACCTGCATGCCTCAATGGAAGGCCTCCTTGCTTCTGACAGTGGGTTTACATCATTGACCCTTGATCGGGTGATTCCACTAATGTTCGACTTCAGCTCCTTTGTTCACATTCATTGGAATGTACTAGGGTACATTGGGAATCATTGACATCAATGGTGATTTCCCTCGCAATTGTTAACGGTTTACCTCATTAACCAGTAATCAAGTGGTTTCTGTCATGTTCGACATCAGGACATCTATTCACATGGTTAGACTCGTACTGCATCGGTATCGGTGAGAAGACCTTGGGTTGAGTGATCACTCTGATATGTGCTTTGTCCAGGTTGCAACGAAGTTTCTCTTGAATATTGACACATATATTGTCACATAGATCCACTTTGTATTGGTCCATGGCTATATCTTGTCGTTTCGTAGATCCACTGTGTATTTTTTGTGGCTACGATCAGTTCATGTCATGGAAGTATAGATCCACATTGTATCTTTGGTGGTTATACTCTTTGTTAATATAATTATGGATCCGCAGTGTATCTTATGGCGGCCATACCTTGCAAGTCTTTATCACCTAGGCATAGGTGTGCCTGCCTTGGGTTTGAAACATGTCATAATATTTGTTTGATGTTTGTGTGCAGCTTCTACCAAGTTCTCTAAGTCCATACCCTTTCTCGAAAAAGTCCATAAAGTACTTCAGTCATCCGTTCTCGTCTTCTAACTTCGTACTTTGGGGGGAAATCTGTTACACATCAAAATTACTCACTTCAATGATGACCTATTGTCTTTGTTACAAGTGTCGCAAGTGTCACTTTTTAGCCATAAGTGTCACAAGTGTCGCAGACATCATACAGTCATCTTGCCCATGTCGTGTCTCTAACGACATCATAGGGACACTTAATACACCTTCAAAGACTGGTTTAAGGAAGAGAAATCATTTGATGAAGAGTACAAAGCATTTGTCATGAAGAAAACTACTTAAAAAACAATTTTGAAGGCCATCTCTCCCCTACCCACTATCAGGGAGTGTTAGCGCTCCCTACCCCTCTTTGGGGGAGGATTCCAGCACTCTATGCACCCTTCTGGGGAAGCGTTGGGATTTTTTAAGGGAATTTTGGGCAACGCTCCCCTACCCACTATCAGGGAGTGCCAACGCTCCCTACCCTTCTTTGGGGGAGCGTTGCAACACTCTGTGTTCCATTCTGAGAGAGTGTTGTGTTGTTTAAGGGAATCTTTGACTGTTAAAGAAAATCAGGGAAAAATCCCCCTCATCTCTAGAGTTAGTTGGATTCAAATTTGAGGTCAAGGATGGATCTTAGGGAGGATCCACAACTGATGGAGAAAGATCCTCAACCTATCCCAATAATCTCTAAGGCGGCTGGGCCTCTCCAAGCTTATATAAGGAGGCCTTCTCATGGTGAAATAGATGGCAGATTAGAGGCATCAAACTTATGATATCATAAGGGAGAATTACCAGTAAAGCATTTTCATTTTGATCGTGGAATTTTTGAACAAGGGTCTGGACAAAGAGAGCTTGGTGAAGCTATTGCATCTACATCATGGTTGTAAGCACTTTTCTTTGTTCTCATTAATATACATATGTGCTTGGCCTGTTTCTTTCAAGGTTGTGTTTATTCTACATGAACTTGTCTCTATTAGATAGATCTGGTTTCAAGCTAATCTTAGTAGAATAGGAAGCGTGTTCTGTCTTTGTTTGATTTGCAGGACTTATCAAGGAGCTTGGGGATCAAAGCTCAACTCGGACTGTGCGAGGATGAACATCGTTAAAATGGTACACCTTTCTTTCTCTTCTATATACATTAGTTTAGCTAGATTTAAAAGGATGTCAGTGACCAACATTAGCACCCTTTCTGTCTTGGTCTTAGGAGTCTAGAGCCCAAGAGAGAATCCACTTGTCCGCAGGGGGATTTCTCTGTAACAAAAAATATGTCTCCAGCCTTTGATTATCTTTCTGGAGTTATGCCACTAGCTTTTCAAGATGTGGGCAGAGTACCAACCATCCATGGGTATCCCAACCTCTAGAATTTACGTTGGGAATTTACAAGCATAGTTTAATTTTGTTTCAAGATTGTTTCAAAATAAAACCAATATCAAGCTTAGTCTTTGTTCCTTCTCGTTCTCATAAATACATGAGAATGTAACCAAGTATACTTTTATCACTTTTTCAGACTCGTAAAGGTTATACGAAAAAGGAACCCCCTGGAGTCTCCTTTAAGCTCTTTTCATACTCTCTAAACATGAAAACATTGTCGAGTGATCTTGCTTCCTTTCACACTCGTTAAAAGGTTTGAAAGGGCGTCTTTCGAGTGGTATTTTATCTCTTTTTCGGCCTCGCGAGACTAACATTATGAGAAAGAACAAACCTGGAGTCATCTTTAAGTTATTTTCAAACTCTCTAAACATGAAAAACCACCGAGTTTTCATTCTCTGGACTCGCTAAACTATACATTGAAGGGCCCATATGGGACCAAACCCTTACTTCTTCCAGTTCGTTAAAAAAAGGAAGAGAGACTTACCGAAGGTGAGTTATATCGAGCATGTGTTACCCTCCTCGAGCTCATTAAATTAAAAGAAGTACTCATCTATCTGGATGGGAGAAAAAATTGAAGGAAGCTTGTTCTATCTTTGTTTGATTTGCAGGACTTATCGAGGAGCTTGGGGATCAAAGCTCAAGTCAGACTATGCAAGGACGAACATCGTTAAAAAGGTACACATTTCTTCCTCTTCTCTATACATTAGTTTAGCTAGATTTAAAAGGATGTCAGTGACCAACGTTAGTACCCTTTCTGTCTTGGTCTTAGGAGTCTAGAGCCCAAGAGAGAATCCACTTGTCCACAGGGGGATTTCTCTGTAACACTACCCATTCAGAATATCTCAAGGGGATAAATATCTAGGCATCTAGCAACTTCTTTACTTCCCTTTCCATAATAGGCAACACCATGGGGTTTATCTGTTTGAGTTTCTTCCAAAATGGTTTGGCTTCCTCTTTCAATGGGATCTTATGTTCAATGACACTTGTGTCGTATGTTCTGAGATCTTCATATGTCTAGGCAAACACATCAGCAAACTCTTTAAAAGATCAACATATTCAGCCTTTTGTTCCCTTGACAAGCTACTTGACAACTTGACAAATTTTGGATCCTTCTCTGTGCCAATATTGCACTCAGCTACATCAGCATCATCAGTTGAAACTTTACCCTTTACTACCACATCATTCTTGTCAAAAAGTCTTTCCAAAGGAACTAGTCCCTTTGGAATATGATTACTAGGCAGTTGAACAATATGATGATTAGCAATTTTGTTTAGAAAAACATCAGCATGAGGATTACTTTCAAAATCATGATCTTGATCAATATGTAATGCAACAAACTCATCAACAGTCGCAAGGAATCTTTTGATCTCATGATCATCTTCAAACACTTTCCAATGCTTGACATTGTCAGGAATAGAGGGTCTATATTTCACTTCTACCTCATACTTGAGTCTAGGTGGCAAAGGGACTCTGAAGTTACTTGCTGAAACAACCAAAGAATCAGCCATGGTATTCTCTTCTCTTGGAATAAATGAAATGTTGAAAGCTAAGAAAAAACTTTCAACTAGGTCCCACACTTCATTTCTATAAGTTCTTAGCCTAGGGTGCTTAGCTTGATAAAGATTTTTTATCTAATGGACAATTAATTCAGCATCCCCAAACACTGATATCTCTTCAATTCTCATGTCTTTTGCAGCCCTCAAACCCAAAAAGAGAGTTTCATACTCTATCACATTATTGGTAGTTTTGAATTATAACTTGTAAGACAAAGATATAGTCTCTTGAGTAGGTGAAACAAAGACCACTCCAGCACCAACACCTTCCCTAGAAGAGGCTCCATCAAAAAACATTTTCCAAACAGAGATGATGGGAGGAAAATCTTGAAAAAGAGTAATGGATTGTTTTATGATTTCAAGAGGAGGCTCGAGAGCATCAGTGAGCTGCAATAAGTTGGATCCCAAATCAATGTCAAGTGAAAAGATAGGATGGTTGGTGGGGTTTTCTTTGTCAATGATAATGTAGGCCAACAAAAATTCTGTGTAAAGTCTTCTATGCTCCCCCCCCGGAACACAGGAATGGTAGCATATGTGAGGTCCATTTGCAAGGTTTCCCCAAGTCTTTTTATCCAAGATCTTGACAAGAGCATACCAAACTTGGGGGGAACATCAACCACCATGATATCCATGACCACACTTTTCATGGGCAACTGAAACAAGGTCACAACCAAATCTTTGATGACCCCAAGACACTTCACTTTCCTAGAGTCAAAAGAATATAAGTCATGGTAAGTCTTTGTGATTTCTAATCCAAGTTCATCCATGACAGTTTTGGGCATGAGATTATGAGATGCCCCTGAGTCCATCAAACAGTTATGCAACACCTTATCATGTATGTTCAGTGATGTATAGAAGGGAGGGGATGAATCATCTCTATATTCTATCAAAGGACCTAGGATGACTGTTGGTTTATCATCTTGGAGATTTACTGAATCAGTGGCATGAGATGAAGGCTCAGACTGCAACAGTTTAGAGAGACACCTTTTGAAGTCTTCATGCTTGACCAGGTCTGAAAGGGGTACAGGGATTCTAATTTTTTGGATTTCATGCTCAAAGTTAAAAGAGGAGGGGGGCTTTAGAATCTCTCTCACTTCTGGGACAGGAATTTTGGCCACTAGTGAGGGGTTTTGTGCCCTCTTTTCCTTGTTGCTATCAGATACATCTTTAGCAGGATTTTATGCTCTGGTAGGCTGATCAGGGATGTCAGGATTTCCTTCTTTCTTCTTGGACATAAGGTTATATTTATTTGGATTGTTGTTGGTCTTTTCCCCCTTACTCATCTCATTTAATTGGTTGTCCATGAAAGACTCTCATATGCAAATTGGATTAAATGGGGAAATGAGGAGGTGTTTACAAGACAATGGATTTCAAGATCAACCTCTTCTTCCTTTCCTTCTTCATCAGCGATAAGGTTATTTTGGAGAGGGGCCTAGATTCTCTGATCATCCCTATCCCTGTTTCTTTGATCTCTTTGGATAATCTGAGGAGTGTTATTTGGTCTTCTGAAGTTACCCTTATTTTCAGCATTAGGGGGATTCCTATAACTTTGCTTTCCTTCTAGTTTCAACCTTTCCACCTCAGCAGAAAGTGACTTTGCCAACTTGGTCAATTCGTCTACTTGAGGGTGGGCAACTGAGGAACCAGAAGTTGAAGCTTCAGACCTCCCCTTTCCTCTATCTCTATCAACCTTACTTCTAAGTTTTTCAACTGCTAATATATTGGACTCCACTTCAAGGGCCTCATCTTTCATATGAGCCAAGGAAGTATCTCTTCTTTCTCTTAACAGGAGGCAGAAATCAGGGTTGAAAGAACTAGCATATGTGATTTTGGCATAGCTTTATGTATGTTTAATCTCAGCAAGAATCTTATTATACATTTTATTAAACCTCTTTGAAAAGTCAGAAATAGATTCCCCTTTTTTTTTCTTAAGTGATCCAAACTGTGTAATATAGTAAATGAATTTTTTCTTATCCCCCCAATGTCTTAAGAATGCATCATTTAGGGCTTCAATCCCATCAATGGATCTAGGGAGCCAAGGCCCTAAACCATTTCCTAGCCTCTCCATCAAGGCTATGAACAAAAATTCTCATCCATACATCTTCATATACAATGACATAATTGTTTGCATAACTATAAAAGGCTGCAAGGTGCTCCTCTACATTTATGTCTCCCTCACCTGTGAACTTAGGTAACTTCTGAAGGTAGCCACTAGTTGGGAGCAAGGATGATTTTAAGGATGGAAATTTGTTTTAAAATGTAGATACCTTGGCGAATCTTACTAATCCTTCATATGCCAACTATAAATGTTTAGCGATATTTTTTTTAAATATTCAAATTTATAAGGATTTTATATAGTTTTTATAAAATTTTGGCGATTTTTAAGGTAAAATAATTTTATCCTATAGAATTTGGG
>ML818817.1:309699-325613 GCA_009831015.1 Picea engelmannii
CCTCTAATATATATATATATATATATATATATATATATATATATATATATATATATATATGCACATGCAAATTCCAAAAAATACAAAATATAATTCAACTTTTCTAATGATAAAAGATAAGGAAATGAAATTATTTCTAACGAATTCCAATGGGTCAATAACCCTAATCTTGCCCCCTTTCACAAAATAATTCATTTAAAATTCACTTGTTCACATAAGAAAATCCTAATTTTAGAAGGATGTCTCACCTTTAGGGGACGTTTTGTCACTTTGAGGAAGTTGTTGGTGTTGGAGAAGCATGGGTAGGATTCCAAATGCCACACGTCAAGCATCTAAGAACTCTTATCATGGTGAAGACCTTCTTCTCCTCAAAACGTCCATGTGTCAAATGAGTGGCATCTCACCACCATGCCCTAGCCCCCAAAGCATGACGTCAAGCTCAAAAATAGGACGTTTTGCCCCTCCTAGGAAAATTGTTTGGCAAGTGAGGATTGGGCTATTTTGTCCAAGTCATCATCAAGGCCTTCCAAGTCTGATCTCTCTCATTCGGCATGTGAGACCATGACATCCAACCTGTGGGTTTGTAGCCCCATGGAAGCCCAAGCTAGGCTTGTTCTCCCAAAACAGTCCACCAACTAGGCCATGCAAAGACAAATGAGCACGACCTCCAAGGATCTCAAGTCATATCATCATGATAAGTGAATTCAATAAATAAATAAGCCATCTAAGCATGTGCATCAAAGATCACTATATCAAACAATTAATTGTTTAAAGACACTATGAGACTTGTCAAGCTTGAATATGGGAGGGATGACGAGGTGTCCTATTAGGTAGATCTTTCCCTAGGTCAAGGAGAGCTTCCAAGAGATCCCTCTCTAAGCCATGTAAATTGGTTGGATTCAAGACTCAATGGGCATAGGGATCATGGCATACAAGGGGTCCTATTGTCTCATTCATGGGTGCCTTTGTAGAGGGTGCGTGGTACCTTCGTCCGCAATGCATTTTTTCCAAGCCCATCAATTTCCTTTAATCTTTCTTTCTTTGTATTTTTCTTTCAATATACCATAAGGAGAGATTAAAGGTAACTTCCCTGGCATGGCGACCAAATCATGGCAATGTCACCCACAAACACCTAGTGGAAATGATAAGATTGGCTCGTGATGAAACTCCCTTTCTCTCAACCATGCAACTAAGAGCCATTACCCTAGTTTGGTAACCAGATGGTAGTAATTTCATACCACTAGATATTCATGGACGTGATAGGTTGTCTCATGATGAGACCTCCTATTCTTCAACTAACCTTTTAAGCATTCTTTATTATATTGTGGGTCCCCTTTACTCAAAGTTAAATGTTCCATTGTTTTTTTGGATAATCCCTGGGTGAAGCATCTATAAGTTTTATATGAGGCTTTTATCTTTTATCCAACATCAACCCTTTTGGGCCTTCAGCCCCTTCTTCCCATAGAATGATGGACAACCATTTCTTAGGTCAATACACCCTAAAATCCCAAGAGATAAGGAAATTGAGAGGAATAATGATGGAAAGTGGTAAGTATGGTCGGGAACGGTACGATGGCTCATTAAGGGAGCTCCTAGAAACAAACCCATTCCCAAGGAAGACCATTTACAAGGGCACAATGTCAATCACCAAGGTGAAGGAGGGAAAAAGGCATAATGTCCAAGCATATATCATGAAATCTAAAACAATCTAAGATACAACATAATCAAATGGATTGAATATTGAAATGCTTCTAACCATAATACTGAATTGTACCTCATGGAGCAAGGCCCACTGCCTTCCAGAAGCCAGCCGGTGTGTTGGATGCCATCTGCAAACTTGTGACCATCTTTGGTGGTGAGTGGGTTTTTCATCTGTGCAAAAGGGTATTGTTGGTCATGTAGTCTCTCGACACTCCATATCTGCAACCTGAGGGCCTCGAGACATAATCTCCTTAGTTATCCACAAAATGGGGATAACATTTGGCTCCTACTTGGGGACATATGTTCGTCGTAGAGTGCATGAGAAATGTAACATCTCCTAGTAGATCTGTATCTGCTAAAAACTCATAAAAAAGGGATCAGAGCATCTAGGGTGGTGTTATCACCCTTCATCCATATATATATCCAAAAGGAAAACTAGACTCGAAAAGAAAAATTTTGACATTTTTTTCAATAATTTCTAAGTTAAGCATGAAATCAATATGTAAGTAGAGAAAAATGAAAATGAAATGCATCTGAACAAATATGAGCAATCAAGGTGCAAATGCAGGGAATCAAAATGACTTACCTACTTACCTGAGGCCTTAGGGCCCTGAAGATGACATGCTAGATGATGTCAGGTGAAGTCATACAACCAATGCAACCATTTGATCATCTCATCAAAGTATCTCCCCCTATGCTTAATCATGTAATACAAAAAAGATAATTTAAGAACATAATAATCATGAGTATAAACATATATATAATCAAACATGAAATAAAACTCATGAATATGGGTGGAAGGGAGGAAATCCCACTGGAAAGAGAAACCATAATTCTGATCATCCCGCCTGAAAGTGTAGCCACAAGATTGATCAATCGATCTCTAAAGGGGGATACTATACATAGATGAGGGCTCGTCTTCATCTTCACTTAGAATATCATTGCTCCCTGAAGGCTTAGAAAGGACAAGAGATCCAAAGAAAACCCTATGATTTCCCAAACAAGAGGAAACGGGGTAAGGCACAGCCTTAGAGAAAAACTCCTTCGTCGGACTCAAGAAACGTCTCTTCTTTGTCTTCAAATCCCTGGCCAAAGTTTCAACATGAAAGTACTTTCATTTGATAGTATGGACCTTGGATTGCTTTGGGCGGGCCACGACCTGGTGTCTATCAAAATCTGAGTATGGTGGTTGAAAATCAACCTGAAAACGTTGTGTCAGGTCATCCTCGAATGGATGGAAAAAATATGTAACCATATCATCTGGTTGGCACATATATGGAACATATGGACGTAAAAATAAATCCTTTGATGAAATGCTTTCCTTTATCTGAGATGTGCCTTCAATGTCGTAGATAGGATCCCCGTAAAAAATGAAACAACCCAAATCCCATCTGCATCTCCCAATCTATATGAAATCATCAATGTGATCATCATGTGTATCTGGGGATTGTTCCATGATTTCATCTACATCATAGAAGTTGATTACTTCTTCACAAGACTGGATAATTTCATCTTCTTCAAAAGGGACAGTTGAGGACAATGTCTCGTTCAGGACTTCTGCAATCAAAATTCATCGAGATCCTTTTGGTAGTTTTCTTCATTTCCACGTTCATGGAACAAAGCATCATCAAAGTTCTCAAAAGGATTATAACTCATCATGTTATCCTCTTTATGTGCAAGAGGAGCAGAGGTTTGGATGTCCTCATCAAGTGGAAGAGAAAATACTTCATCTTCATCATGTGTCTCATCTGGATCTTCTTCATCAGGAACTTCTTCAAACTTTTCTTCATCTATTGTCTCATCATCGATCAAAAAACCTTCTCGGCAAAGAGTGTGTTTGAGCTCTTGGAAAGAATATTGCAAACTTTGAGTAGTTGGTCGATATTTCTTGATAAATTCTTCAATGAGCTTTGTAGAAGACAGGATACTCTTTGGATCACATGAGTGTGAAAACCAATCATTTTGACTTGATTCCAGTGAAGACACAAAATTTTCATCAGCATGTCTTCATGTAGCACATTTAAGTTCGAAGCATACTTCATATAATTCACAACATGGCTGACTGCTAGAGATGGATCATCGTCAAATTTGGGGCAACTTGCCCTCCACTCCGGGGAGCAATGATTTGGATATCCAGGAATATCCTGAACATCAAAGGAGGGATAAACCTTATGGAATTCCCATGGTAAGTATCGTGAGGCCATGATTCCATTACTTAGGGTAATACCTCAATGGAGTCGTCAAAAGAGCTCAAGGATCATCAAAGGATAAGGGAAACGTGGGTTATGGGAAGGTGGAGTCGCCAGATGAGCTTCAAGATGAGCTCATCAAGAAAGTTGGAAAGAGAACGTCCCTTGGATGGAGTCACTAGGAAAGCTAAGGGAAAGGGTTTGGGATAGCTTACCAAAGTATCGTTAGGGTACGAAGAAGATACAAAATCTTCCCCAGCAACGGCGCCAAAATGTTATGGCACAAGTTGTAGGTTGGGAAAAACTCAACCCAACCACAAAGCAAGTGCTACAACTTTGGAATATTACACCCAATGTCACCTCGATGTAGGTCCCGCACTTCAAGGGTGACTATATCACTCTAGGGAGGTGATCGCGTTGACCCTAGGGGGATTGAGATGGAGATGTATAGAAATGGAAGTGGAGCCCCTAGAGGTCAAATCTAAGTGGAAAGAAAGGTGGGAAGAGATTCCTTGTAATTCAAGTGATTTTTGTGCCACATGTATAGTACTTCTCCGATGATTGTACCTACCCGAGACATAAGGAAATCCAACTTGCAATGATATATGTTAGTATGGATCAGCAAGTTAATCGTGTTGTCCCTAATTTGCAGCAGTAGATGACAGTTTATATCAAAAAATGAAACATTTAAATCGACATACAAATATCTAAACTAGTTAAGTAAATCAGCATAAAGATTAGCAATGAATATAGGTTGAAACATGGCACTTAAGAAGCAAGAGAAGATGGTTGTTGTAAACATGTATTTTCTACCAAAAATTGAGTCTGTATGGTTGTCGCATTCAATGGCATGCAGACCCAAAATCAACCATGGAAAAGTTCCAAGAACTAGCCCAAAAGGTGCACCCTAGTTAGTAGAGTACGTGACCAAAATTTAGGAGTCGGTATAGGGTTAGTTTAGGAGTTATGGCTAGTAGTTTATCTAGGTTAGATCAGCCCTAATGGATGTAGGTTAGGGTTTGTAACAAAAAAAAAAGTAATGGGAAAGATGGGACGCCCTAGTAGGGGAAGACTCCTCTCAATGAGGCAAACCAACTTCAAGCAAGAAAATTTTCAAAAGATCAAAAATTGCATTTCCCAAGGCAATGATTTTATATCTCTAATGCAAAAAAGTATGACTAGTGCCTTTACTATTGGGTTAATGGAGTCAAATAAACAAAGAGATAGAAAAGCTACCTCATTGGGGGTGTAAGCCCTTTTACTTCCCAAGGCAAGTTTCTCTAGCTAGGGTTTAAGCTAAGAGGGCGTATGCCCTTATACTTCTCTTAGCAAACCCTTGTATAATCAATGAGATGAAGCATAAAATGATGAAGACTATGGTGGGGGTGTATGTCCTTATACTTCCCACCTAGTTCCTAGCATAACAATACTTGACTTGAAAAAATGATAGCATAATAGTAAGAGACCATACCAAGATCAAGAGAAATGCCAAGATAATCCACCATAAGAGCCAAAAAACATCATCCAAGGCTAGCGCTAGACTTCTCCATCAACCATTCATCAATGTAGCCATAAACAAGTGCACAAGAGACAAAAAGAGCCAAGTATAGCGAAAATTTCAGACCAAGTCCTCTCACAATGAGGGAGAGTTATGTTTGAAATGAGATCTTATGATCTTTTATTTATACAAATGTCACCAAAGTGACTTGTCCACAAATTAAGAGATAAAACACAAGATTAGGGGTCAACAACCCTAATCTTTCCCCCTTTTACAAAGTAATTCATTTAAAATTCATTTTTGCACATAAGAAAACCTTAATTTTAGAAGGATGTCTTCCCTTTAGGGGACGTTTTTCCACTTTGAGGAAGTCGTTGGTGTTGGAGAATGGGTAGGCCTCCAAAGGCCACACATCAAGCATCTAAGCACTCTCATCATGGTGAAGACCCTCTTCTCCTCAAAATGTCCATGTGTCAAATGAGTGGCACCTCACCACCATGCCCTAGCCCCCAAAGCATAACGTCAAGCTCAAAAATAGGACGTTTTTCCCCTCCTGGGAAAACCATTTGGAAAGTGAGGGGTGCGCTATGTCATCCAAGTCATCATCAAGGCCTTCCAATTATAATCTCTCTCATCCGACATGCAGGCCCCTTGCATTCAATCTGTGGGCTTGTAGCACCATGGAAGCCCAAGCTAGGCTTGTTCTCCCAAAACTCTCCACCAACTAGGTCCTGCAAAGACAAATGAGCACGCCCTCCAAGGATCTCAAGTCATAACATCATGATAAGTGAATCCAATCAATAAATAATCCATCTAACCATGTGCATCAAAGATCACTATATCAAATAATTAATTTCTCAAAGACACTATTCGACTTGTCAAGCTTGAATATGGGAGGGTTGATGAGGTGTCCTATTGGGTAGATATTTCCCTAGGTCAAGGAGAGCTTCCAATTGATCCCTCTCTAGGCCATGTAAAGTGGATGAAGTAGTTGGGGTCAAGACTCAATGGGCATAGGGCTCATGACATACAAGGGGTCGTAGTATCCCATTCATGGGTGTCTTTGTAGAGGGTGTGTGATACCTTCATCCGCAATGCATTTTCTCCAAGACCATCAATTACCTTTTATCTTTCTTTCTTTGTATTTTCTTTCAATATAGCATAAGGAGAGATTGAAGGTCATTACCCTGGCGTGTAGACCAGATGATAGAAATGTCACCCACAAACACCTAGTGGACATGAGAAGGTTGGCCCGTGATGAGACCCCCTTTCTCTCAGCCATGCAACTGAGAGCCATTACCCTATTTTGGTGACTAGATGATGGTAATTTCATACTACTATATATTCATGGACATGATAGGTCGGCTCGTGATGAAACCTCTTATCCTTCAACTAACCTTTTAAGCATTCTTCATTATATAGTGGGTCCCCTTTACTCAAAGATAAGTGTTTCATTGCTTTTTTGGGTGATCCTTGGGCGAAGCATCTGGAAGTTCTATATAAGGATTTTATCTTTTACCCAACATCAACCCTTATGGACCTTCAACCCCTTCTTCCCATAGAATTAGGGACAACCCCTTCTTGGGTCAATACACCCTAAAATCCCAAGAGATAATGAAATGGAGGGGAATAATGATGGAAAGTGGTAAGTATGGTCGGGAACGGTACGATCGCTCATTAAGGGAGTTCCTAGCAACAAACACATTCCCAAGAAAGACCGCTTACTAGGGCACAATGTCAACCACCAAGGTGAAGCATGGCAAAAGGCATAATGTCAAAGCATATATCATGAAATCTAGAGCAATCTAAGATACAACATAATCAAATGGCTTGAATATTGAAATGATGCTCACCATAATACTGACTTGTACCTCATGAAGCAAGGCCCACTTCCTTCCGGAAGCCAGTTGGTGTGGTGGATGCCATCTGCAAACCTGTGACCATCTGTGGTGGTGAGTGGGTTTTCCATCTTTGCAAAAGGGTATTGTTGGTCATGTAGTCTCTTGGCACTCCATATCTGCAACCTGAGGGCCTTGAGACACAATCTCCTTAGTTATCCACAAAATGGGGATAACAGTCCACATAGGTACAAAATAGTTGACCATCTACATCTATTACATCAAGAAAGTCTACGATATATGGCCGACTTAAAAATCTTCTAAGTGAAAGGAATGAATATCAATAACCCCATCATCGACATGTTCCACCAAAGAAGCTTGGTGTATAGGGAGTGTTAATCCCTCCTTTGAAAGATGATCTGCTATTTGATTTGTTCTCTATACACATGTGAGAATGAAATCCCCTGAAAGTGCCCTGCGATATCCTTTAAGTGAAATGTAGCGGACAGTAAGAAGTTTTATTTAACCTAAATCCTACCAACCATCCAATTGATGAACAAACCAAAGTCCCCAAATGCCTAAATATTTAGTATGTTCTTCTTTAGAGCCAATTTCATGAGATAGAATAGTTATTTGAATTGTTGTATACAAGGGTATTTATATCATAAAAACAACTTAAGACACGAAGATGACTTAGTAACGATTTTTTTTTTAAAGCATGTAAAAGAGGTACTATGAAGTAGTACTGTCAATGAGAGAATTTTTCTAATTTTTTGGCAAAAAAAAAAAAAGCCAAACAAGAAGTATAACTAATAACCACATAAAAGGATGTATAAACAAAGACAATAGTGCAAAACTAAATACTTCTATTAACTCAAAAACTAATTTAATACATAGCAAGAATTTTCTTTTATGAGTAGTTCCAAAATGGGGTGAGTAAGTTTAATTGTGTCATCCCCTTTATTTTAATAATAAAAACTACCTACTTATTAAATGCACTACTATATTGTAGCACTATTATCCTCCAATGTCTCCCTCTCTTGGAATCCATATCATTTCCTCCTTATTTGAAGACACAAGTGTCTCCACTTATGAAACGAGATGAGGGAAACAAGTAGCAAATTCATCTTGGATAAACCAATTAGCATGGGTAAGAAATTTAACCTTATACCCATGAGGTACATGGTGATAATGCCACAAGTGGATTGGTGTCACACCTCCAGCAAGGTATCATTGTCCAAAAGAGGATGAAAATCTAGAACATTATCCACTAAATGATAGATGGTGATTTCTTCATCCAACTAGGAAGGCTCATAGAGCATGAACTGGGAGACATTAACTACCATATGAATACCCAATTGTGGTGGAAGATCTAATTTGAAGGCATTTTCACCTGCCTGTTGCAAAATATAATATGGGCCATAACTGAGTGGATGAAGCTTATGATGTTTATCCCCCTTAAAGCATTGTTTCTAAACATACAACCATACCATATCACCAACCTAGAAGGATGTGGGGCTACGATGGATATCACGCAACGCCTTGATGTGTGATTGGTTACTATGAAGGGAGCTACATACCTTGAGATGAATGTGGGCTAGATATTTCACAAATGTAGTGGCTTGCTTCTAGGCGTTGAGTTGTTGCTACAAAGTAGGAGTTGGTAAGGTGGTTGAGAACTCAAAAGGGGTGTTTGGTTGGTACCCATAACACACTTCAAAAGGAGAATATCCCATGACAGATTGCATTGCTCAGTTATAACAATGATGCACTATGTGTAATTCCTTATCCCCCTACCTATTCTTGGAATAGGTTAACTAGAGCAATTGGACCAAGGTGTGATTAACCACCTTAGTTTTGCCATCAATTTTTGGGTGGAAAGTAGTAGAGAATTGCAGCTTGCACACCAACATTTGCCAAAGCACCTTTCAAAAATCACTAAGAAAACCAACATCCCTATCAAAAGTGATAGTGCAATGAATTCCAAAAGTTGTCCAAACATAGTGGAAAAACAAGTCTAATGTCTATTGTGCAGTGATATGCTTGTTACAAGGCATGAATAAGGCCATATTTGAAAAACAACACACTACAAAAAACACAATCATGTTTATGGAGGGTCAGGGGAAATCTTGAAATAAAATCCATAGAATCCTCCTCCCAAGGAAGGGTAGGAAGTGGAGGTGGCTGTTAGAATCTAAGCTTACGATTGGAAATATTATCCTAGTTGGCCAAGGTACAATGTCTCACAACGTCACTAACTTCCTAGGACATAAGAAATGTTTCTGCAAATGCAAGAGAATCTTTTGAACATTGAAGTTTTCCCCATAGAGAGAAGAATGTGCTTCATTGATCAACAACAAATGAGCCTTGTTAGTAGGTACACAAATATGATACAAGCAGTACAACCATCTCTCCCGGATTTTGTAATCCAACAATGGAATCTGATTCACCGTAGTAGGGTTTTGTAGGGAATACACAATCAAACACTAAATCTATAGCATATTGGTATTTCTAGTGATCAAAAGTGAGCACTCTCGCCTTCAAAAGTTGCAACACTTGGGGTGGGAAACTCAACATATGTGCTACTTGATTGTGTGACCTCTTCTTGTATTTGAGTACAAGATGACATTGTTGGATATAGGCAATCCATTTGAGGTGACACTCTTCATGAAGTTTAGATTGTGAATTGAGAAAGATCAATAGATGGTTATCTATGTGGAACATGGTTTTTGTACCTAGCAAATAACGACACCAGTGTTTTAAACTCTAAACCAATGCATAAAATTCCTTATCATATTTTTTTACTTTGATTTGTCTAGGATAAGACTTTCGAATGATAGGCCACATGATGGCCTCCTTTGTTTTAGAATGGCTCCAATAGCATAATTCAAAGCATCACTCTATCTCAAAGGGTCGTTGGAACTTAGGAAATGAGAGGATGGGTGCAGAATAGAAGAGATGCTTGAGGTGCTAAAATATGGATTTAGTGTATGGGTCCAATCAAAAAGACATTGATTGGAGAGTACATGGAGAGGACATGCCATCTTGAAATATTGGAAAACAAAATTTCGATAAAAATTAACACCACCTAAAAAATTGTAATATTAGTTGTAGTGTGTGGTAATGTCCAATATAGGAGGTTTTGACATTACAAGCGTCTCGTTGAATGCCTTCTACAGTGTTAAAATCTATAGTCCAACACCTAGACACTTTATTTCCTAATGCTCTCAAGGAAATTTGCAAAAAAATAGTATTTATGAACATAGAATAAAATGCACTGATTGAAAATTTAACTGTTGGGAATAAAAAAATACAGCGGAAGAAAAATGCACCAATTTCCACAAAAAATTATACCCTTCAAAGATCATCTTTTCATTAACTTACTCCAATCTTACAAGGGATCCCTAACAGGGAAAATAGGCCACCCAAGAAAAGAATCAATTTACAACAAAACCTGGTTCTTATAGCCCTCAGCTGAAGAAACCCTCTACCCAATCTGCCCAGATCTTCCTATTGGACAGTCAAGTATGCACTAAATATGCTTGCTAGCCCTCAAATCTATCTGTTGATACCTCAGATCTACTAGATCTTCCTAATGATACCTTAGCTATGCACTAGATTTGTCCACTAGTACTTCAGCTCTGCACTAGATCTATCTGTTGGTACCTCGGCTCTGCTAGATCTACCTACTGGTACCTTAGATCTGCTAGATTCGTATGTTGGTACCTCAAACCTGCTAGATTTTGTCGTTGTTACCTGAGATATGCACTAGATTTATTTGTTGGTACCTCAGATCTACTAGATTTTTCGCTTGGTACCTCAAATCTACTAGATCTGTCTTTTGGTACCTCAAATCTACAGTAGATTTGTCCGTTGGTACCTCATATCTGCTATATCTTCTCATTGGTACCTCATATCTACACTAGATCTATCCACTAGTACCTCAAATCCACCAGATATATCCATTGGTACCTCAGATCTGCACTAGATCTGTCTGTTGGTACCTCAGATCATCTAGATTTGTCTATTGGCTACACGGCCCCGGAAACTGTACATTTCCCTCCCTGTTGGATAGTATGACCTCCATGAATTTCTGGCTACTGGGTTGTTCTTCCACTTGATGTTATTCCTTCGAACTGAGTAAAATTCCTTATTTGTTCTCTTTGTGTCTCAACACACTATGAGTCAATTTGTGTCTGAGCAAAATTCCTTCTTTGCTCTCTATGTGAGTCACTGACTCTCCATTTCTTCTCCTTTCACTTTGCCTTCCTTTTATAACATTGTGTTTTGACCAAATCTAACATAGCCATTGAAAAGATTGACGGTTTATATTAAGTCCAGATCAGTGGTTGAGATTCATCTAAGTCACTAATGTAAATACTTTACATTTTGTTAGATTATTCACTCAATTAATAAAAGTCTATTCACTTTAATAATTAACTTTAATTAAAGAGATTACAAAGGTCCGAAAGGACTTTTGCATGAATTCCACGCGTCAAACACTAGACCTATGCAGAAGTTCTTGTTTGATGCTAAAACATCAACATGCAGAAATTAAAAATCCCAAGTTAGAAACAAAGCATTCACCAAACAAACATCTTTTGATTTTGGCATGTAGTTGATTGGCACGCAAAACATCCATCACTTGATGAAGATCAAGGATGTGATCATCCTAGGTCTTGTTGAAGATCAAGTTATAACCATCCAAATAAATAATACAAAACATCCAAGGTGTAGACGGAACATGTCATTAATGAGTCTTGTAAAGTGGTGGGGCATTGGTGAGACCAAAGGGCATAACCAACCGCTCATAAAACCCAAATTTGGTCTTGAATGTTGTCTTCCATACATATATTTCCTTCATTTAAACCTAATAGTATCCTAAAGTTAGATCTAGCTTTGAAAAATAACAAGCACCCTACAAATGGTCCAGCAAATCCTCAATACAAGGCAATGGGTATTTGTTCTTGCCAATGACCTTATTGAGAGCTCCATAGTTAGTGACTAGCCATCAATCATTGGTTTCCTTCTTAGGGATAGTAAATGAAAGAGATCCAAAAGGTGAGGAGCTACGACAAATCTTTCCTTCTTGCAATAGTATCTGATTTTTTTTTTTCAATATTAGTTGTCCCAGTAGGGGTGAGACAATAGGATTGGGTATAGGGAAGGGGTGTGCTAGGCACAAGGTCGATGGTATGTTAGATATGTCACGGGGATGGAAAAGTGGTGGGTTCAGTAAAAACATCCTAATATTCGAAGAGGAGGGGTTCCAAAAATGGGGAGGTGAAAAGGTTTAACCAGGCTTTGTTTCCCAAATAATACACAGATGTAAACATTTATGAAGGGCGACTTGATGTATAACATTATTACCAGATAGAGTTTTGTAGAGGAAGCACTAGATGATTGGAAGTGAAAGTTCCATCCTTAGTGAGGGTGTATGTGTTGGTGCAAGAAGCATATGTGGCAAAGTGGTCATGTTGGTAAGATATCCCTAGCAATGAGTCGATGCAATCTAGTGGAGTAAAATCACACAGTGTGATGTCTTGAAAAAGAGGGCCAATGGTGAAAGTGATATTACATCACTAGGTCACAAACAAGGATTGAGTGCCATCATTCACCTAGCCAATATGGTATGGGTGAGGATGGGGAGTTACCAGTAAAGCCAATGATTTGACAAGGGTTGCAAAGACCATTTTTTTTGTCGATCGTTGTCCATGATGAGTTTAGCGAGATTATCTTTAACCTGGCAATTCTAAGCAAAGAACATGGGACGAGTGGGAGAGGCTAAACTATGTCATCAAAATGAGGTTTGGATTAGATTTAGTACGGTTTTCAACATTTATGATAGCATCTGGAGAGGTAGATTGTGTGTTAGGGTCAAAGAATAAGGTCTTGGCAAAGCAGGGGTGCTACAAAGCATGACAATTTATTGTGTTGTGAGAACATGACTTATGGAATGTGCAACATTGGCCAGTGGGGGGTGGGGAGGTGCTAACCATAGGTGAAGGCATAGCCATGGGAGAGGTTGATTGTGTAGGGGGGAATCAAGACGGAGAAAAAAAGATCATCATACATTTACCTAGCTTCTTTTCAATAGTAAGAGCATGTTGAAATGCTAATGAAAACGAAGAGTTATGCACCAAAGCAACTTCATGACGAAGAGCAAGAAGTAAACCATAATTAATTTAATTATCAGTACATGTTCTAGATCTAAAATGGAGAGTTGCACCTGGAGTGTGTAGAAGATTTCAATGTACTACTAAACTATTTGAGTGGAATGGTGACATGGTTGAAATTAGCATGCCCAAATGCCCTCTACATAGCTTGTTGGATATAAACACTTTCGAAGTGTGGTGAAAAAATGGTCCCCATTAGTGATGGAACTAGAGGGAGGACTAACCTTCTCCTCATTGAGTTCTATGCAAAGGGAGTTTGCATTACCCCCTGTATGTTTGACTTGATCATACCATTGGGCAATGAATCCCTACAAATGCCAGGTTGCCAAGGTGACTGTCTCTTTCTAGCAACATGTTATGATGTTGAAAATGTGAAGAGAAGGATTCTATCCAAGCCTTGACCTAATCACCATCAAAGGCACCATAAAGTTGTGGCAAGGTCATTTTAAGGTCATAGCACAGTCTAGAGGGTGGTTGAGACATGGTCTTGATGAGCTTCATATCTTGTACTTCCGAAGCCATATCACATATCGCCTCACTATGCCACTGAATAAGTTGATTATGATGCTGAATAATTGATTATTGCTGCTAAAAAAATTGCATCCGTGCTTATCCAAGGGAGGAGGCATCCTCGTGATTGGAGTTCTTGGGAGGAGCCATGAAGTTCTTGTTGAGGTCTTAGAATAACCTGAGAAAAGTGTTTTGAGAATGTGAAAGAAAGATAATTGTACCTCAATTACCCTCTGAAAAAATGTTAAAGGATGGAGGGAGCGGATCCCTATCAATGTATTCAAGGCTTGATGTATAAGGGAGCGAATCCATTTACACGGCTGCAAAAACCCTCTCTAATACCAAATTGATATGTAAAGAGAGGATTTAGTGCAAAACTAAATACTTTTATTAACTCAAAAACTACTTAATAACTAATTTAATATATAGCAAGAATCTTTTTTTAATAATTAATTCCAAATAAATTAGTTGAATTTAACCATGTCATATTCTTTATTTTAATAATAACTAACTACTTATTAAATACCCATTTATTTTAATAATAAAAATTAAATAACTATTTATTAATATCATAATATATTGCGACAGCATTACTGCCCTCCATCCTCTTTTTCCCTTCAACTCCCTATCATAAAAGTTATTTAAATCCAATGGCTAATATACAGATACAAGTCAGTAGATAACGCACCATGATATATGTATGATATACCTGTATAGCTAATAAATAGATACAAGTTAATTGATGGTGTTATAATATTAGACCAATTTTTAATTGAGTTAATGAACCCTTAGTCGTCTGGATCAACGTTGCCTTAATCGAAGATGACGCCTCTATCGTCGGGTTTAACGAAAGTTCTATTTCATAAATACTGATGCACCTTTTCATGAACATGTCGAGACAAAAGAGATTGCATGTGGCATTGAATGAGGCCTCCAGGAAAGATGGAGATGCTTATAAATATATTTTTATACCTTGACATGTCTGTCCAGCTTGGCAACTCAAATCCCCATATGGTTTTTTAATGATTAGACAGTCGTTTCAGAGTTAATGCAAATCTCAGTTCCTAAAACTAAAAATAGCTCCTTAACCAGATCCTAACAATGTGGGATTGTTTTGACTGGATACACAGAAGCCCAAGGCCTCTCCCACGTGACCTTACTGTTTAAGGGTTGTTAAATCAAATAGCACTTTCCCAGGCTGCTCCTGCAAATTCCAGGCTGCCCAATTTTTTCTGCCCATGTGTCTGGCTGTTGACTTGCATTAAAATTCAATAGGCATGTTGATTGTTTATAAAGAGAATCATTTTTGACAAAAAGTTTAGCAGATTCTAACATTTAGAAAAACCCATAAATAGTGATAAAAACCATTTGACAGATTTTGATACAGCATTGGGCGTCCTGAGCTCTGTTGATGGCTTAATCTTCAAACCAACATAGATGTAGGAGTACATGACATGCTGAGTTTCGGAGACTGTTTAACAAATGTCATCAAGATCAAACAGAGTTAATTTGATTTCTTTGGATGGATTTGAAGATGCCTGGTTAGGTTGATCTTTTGAGAAATTTATGCTTTATTTATCTACACATGGCCACCCACAACTACCAGGTTGTCAGGTGATGTTCTTCTACTGGCTGCATTGCATTGCTCTCGGAAATTTAATCATGAAATGTACAGTTTGCAGATAGTTAGGAATTTGAATCCGCTCTTTCACATAAGTGCTTCCACGTTGCATTGGGTTTAAAAGCAATCAGTGCCTGTAAACAGGAGGATAATTATCATGTTGTTTCTTTCTATGAAATGTTGTGAAAGATATCTTCTTGTGTTGTCAAAGCAATTGACAATTTGGCATGGCCTTTCATGTTTTTAAGTAGCACAGCAAACTCTACTTATTAGGCACCCACATTCTCACCGTGACGTAATAACATAACACAAGCACAATTAAAAACGTAGTAACGTTTAGACTTGTAGAACAGTCAGTTACCAAAGTCGATGGCATTTTCT
>ML818817.1:325713-350855 GCA_009831015.1 Picea engelmannii
AGACCATACCAAGATCAAGAGAAATGCCAAGATAATCCACCATAAGAGCCAAAAAACATCATCCAAGGCTAGCGCTAGACTTCTCCATCAACCATTCATCAATGTAGCCATAAACAAGTGCACAAGAGACAAAAAGAGCCAAGTATAGCGAAAATTTCAGACCAAGTCCTCTCACAATGAGGGAGAGTTATGTTTGAAATGAGATCTTATGATCTTTTATTTATACAAATGTCACCAAAGTGACTTGTCCACAAATTAAGAGATAAAACACAAGATTAGGGGTCAACAACCCTAATCTTTCCCCCTTTTACAAAGTAATTCATTTAAAATTCATTTTTGCACATAAGAAAACCTTAATTTTAGAAGGATGTCTTCCCTTTAGGGGACGTTTTTCCACTTTGAGGAAGTCGTTGGTGTTGGAGAATGGGTAGGCCTCCAAAGGCCACACATCAAGCATCTAAGCACTCTCATCATGGTGAAGACCCTCTTCTCCTCAAAATGTCCATGTGTCAAATGAGTGGCACCTCACCACCATGCCCTAGCCCCCAAAGCATAACGTCAAGCTCAAAAATAGGACGTTTTTCCCCTCCTGGGAAAACCATTTGGAAAGTGAGGGGTGCGCTATGTCATCCAAGTCATCATCAAGGCCTTCCAATTATAATCTCTCTCATCCGACATGCAGGCCCCTTGCATTCAATCTGTGGGCTTGTAGCACCATGGAAGCCCAAGCTAGGCTTGTTCTCCCAAAACTCTCCACCAACTAGGTCCTGCAAAGACAAATGAGCACGCCCTCCAAGGATCTCAAGTCATAACATCATGATAAGTGAATCCAATCAATAAATAATCCATCTAACCATGTGCATCAAAGATCACTATATCAAATAATTAATTTCTCAAAGACACTATTCGACTTGTCAAGCTTGAATATGGGAGGGTTGATGAGGTGTCCTATTGGGTAGATATTTCCCTAGGTCAAGGAGAGCTTCCAATTGATCCCTCTCTAGGCCATGTAAAGTGGATGAAGTAGTTGGGGTCAAGACTCAATGGGCATAGGGCTCATGACATACAAGGGGTCGTAGTATCCCATTCATGGGTGTCTTTGTAGAGGGTGTGTGATACCTTCATCCGCAATGCATTTTCTCCAAGACCATCAATTACCTTTTATCTTTCTTTCTTTGTATTTTCTTTCAATATAGCATAAGGAGAGATTGAAGGTCATTACCCTGGCGTGTAGACCAGATGATAGAAATGTCACCCACAAACACCTAGTGGACATGAGAAGGTTGGCCCGTGATGAGACCCCCTTTCTCTCAGCCATGCAACTGAGAGCCATTACCCTATTTTGGTGACTAGATGATGGTAATTTCATACTACTATATATTCATGGACATGATAGGTCGGCTCGTGATGAAACCTCTTATCCTTCAACTAACCTTTTAAGCATTCTTCATTATATAGTGGGTCCCCTTTACTCAAAGATAAGTGTTTCATTGCTTTTTTGGGTGATCCTTGGGCGAAGCATCTGGAAGTTCTATATAAGGATTTTATCTTTTACCCAACATCAACCCTTATGGACCTTCAACCCCTTCTTCCCATAGAATTAGGGACAACCCCTTCTTGGGTCAATACACCCTAAAATCCCAAGAGATAATGAAATGGAGGGGAATAATGATGGAAAGTGGTAAGTATGGTCGGGAACGGTACGATCGCTCATTAAGGGAGTTCCTAGCAACAAACACATTCCCAAGAAAGACCGCTTACTAGGGCACAATGTCAACCACCAAGGTGAAGCATGGCAAAAGGCATAATGTCAAAGCATATATCATGAAATCTAGAGCAATCTAAGATACAACATAATCAAATGGCTTGAATATTGAAATGATGCTCACCATAATACTGACTTGTACCTCATGAAGCAAGGCCCACTTCCTTCCGGAAGCCAGTTGGTGTGGTGGATGCCATCTGCAAACCTGTGACCATCTGTGGTGGTGAGTGGGTTTTCCATCTTTGCAAAAGGGTATTGTTGGTCATGTAGTCTCTTGGCACTCCATATCTGCAACCTGAGGGCCTTGAGACACAATCTCCTTAGTTATCCACAAAATGGGGATAACAGTCCACATAGGTACAAAATAGTTGACCATCTACATCTATTACATCAAGAAAGTCTACGATATATGGCCGACTTAAAAATCTTCTAAGTGAAAGGAATGAATATCAATAACCCCATCATCGACATGTTCCACCAAAGAAGCTTGGTGTATAGGGAGTGTTAATCCCTCCTTTGAAAGATGATCTGCTATTTGATTTGTTCTCTATACACATGTGAGAATGAAATCCCCTGAAAGTGCCCTGCGATATCCTTTAAGTGAAATGTAGCGGACAGTAAGAAGTTTTATTTAACCTAAATCCTACCAACCATCCAATTGATGAACAAACCAAAGTCCCCAAATGCCTAAATATTTAGTATGTTCTTCTTTAGAGCCAATTTCATGAGATAGAATAGTTATTTGAATTGTTGTATACAAGGGTATTTATATCATAAAAACAACTTAAGACACGAAGATGACTTAGTAACGATTTTTTTTTTAAAGCATGTAAAAGAGGTACTATGAAGTAGTACTGTCAATGAGAGAATTTTTCTAATTTTTTGGCAAAAAAAAAAAAAGCCAAACAAGAAGTATAACTAATAACCACATAAAAGGATGTATAAACAAAGACAATAGTGCAAAACTAAATACTTCTATTAACTCAAAAACTAATTTAATACATAGCAAGAATTTTCTTTTATGAGTAGTTCCAAAATGGGGTGAGTAAGTTTAATTGTGTCATCCCCTTTATTTTAATAATAAAAACTACCTACTTATTAAATGCACTACTATATTGTAGCACTATTATCCTCCAATGTCTCCCTCTCTTGGAATCCATATCATTTCCTCCTTATTTGAAGACACAAGTGTCTCCACTTATGAAACGAGATGAGGGAAACAAGTAGCAAATTCATCTTGGATAAACCAATTAGCATGGGTAAGAAATTTAACCTTATACCCATGAGGTACATGGTGATAATGCCACAAGTGGATTGGTGTCACACCTCCAGCAAGGTATCATTGTCCAAAAGAGGATGAAAATCTAGAACATTATCCACTAAATGATAGATGGTGATTTCTTCATCCAACTAGGAAGGCTCATAGAGCATGAACTGGGAGACATTAACTACCATATGAATACCCAATTGTGGTGGAAGATCTAATTTGAAGGCATTTTCACCTGCCTGTTGCAAAATATAATATGGGCCATAACTGAGTGGATGAAGCTTATGATGTTTATCCCCCTTAAAGCATTGTTTCTAAACATACAACCATACCATATCACCAACCTAGAAGGATGTGGGGCTACGATGGATATCACGCAACGCCTTGATGTGTGATTGGTTACTATGAAGGGAGCTACATACCTTGAGATGAATGTGGGCTAGATATTTCACAAATGTAGTGGCTTGCTTCTAGGCGTTGAGTTGTTGCTACAAAGTAGGAGTTGGTAAGGTGGTTGAGAACTCAAAAGGGGTGTTTGGTTGGTACCCATAACACACTTCAAAAGGAGAATATCCCATGACAGATTGCATTGCTCAGTTATAACAATGATGCACTATGTGTAATTCCTTATCCCCCTACCTATTCTTGGAATAGGTTAACTAGAGCAATTGGACCAAGGTGTGATTAACCACCTTAGTTTTGCCATCAATTTTTGGGTGGAAAGTAGTAGAGAATTGCAGCTTGCACACCAACATTTGCCAAAGCACCTTTCAAAAATCACTAAGAAAACCAACATCCCTATCAAAAGTGATAGTGCAATGAATTCCAAAAGTTGTCCAAACATAGTGGAAAAACAAGTCTAATGTCTATTGTGCAGTGATATGCTTGTTACAAGGCATGAATAAGGCCATATTTGAAAAACAACACACTACAAAAAACACAATCATGTTTATGGAGGGTCAGGGGAAATCTTGAAATAAAATCCATAGAATCCTCCTCCCAAGGAAGGGTAGGAAGTGGAGGTGGCTGTTAGAATCTAAGCTTACGATTGGAAATATTATCCTAGTTGGCCAAGGTACAATGTCTCACAACGTCACTAACTTCCTAGGACATAAGAAATGTTTCTGCAAATGCAAGAGAATCTTTTGAACATTGAAGTTTTCCCCATAGAGAGAAGAATGTGCTTCATTGATCAACAACAAATGAGCCTTGTTAGTAGGTACACAAATATGATACAAGCAGTACAACCATCTCTCCCGGATTTTGTAATCCAACAATGGAATCTGATTCACCGTAGTAGGGTTTTGTAGGGAATACACAATCAAACACTAAATCTATAGCATATTGGTATTTCTAGTGATCAAAAGTGAGCACTCTCGCCTTCAAAAGTTGCAACACTTGGGGTGGGAAACTCAACATATGTGCTACTTGATTGTGTGACCTCTTCTTGTATTTGAGTACAAGATGACATTGTTGGATATAGGCAATCCATTTGAGGTGACACTCTTCATGAAGTTTAGATTGTGAATTGAGAAAGATCAATAGATGGTTATCTATGTGGAACATGGTTTTTGTACCTAGCAAATAACGACACCAGTGTTTTAAACTCTAAACCAATGCATAAAATTCCTTATCATATTTTTTTACTTTGATTTGTCTAGGATAAGACTTTCGAATGATAGGCCACATGATGGCCTCCTTTGTTTTAGAATGGCTCCAATAGCATAATTCAAAGCATCACTCTATCTCAAAGGGTCGTTGGAACTTAGGAAATGAGAGGATGGGTGCAGAATAGAAGAGATGCTTGAGGTGCTAAAATATGGATTTAGTGTATGGGTCCAATCAAAAAGACATTGATTGGAGAGTACATGGAGAGGACATGCCATCTTGAAATATTGGAAAACAAAATTTCGATAAAAATTAACACCACCTAAAAAATTGTAATATTAGTTGTAGTGTGTGGTAATGTCCAATATAGGAGGTTTTGACATTACAAGCGTCTCGTTGAATGCCTTCTACAGTGTTAAAATCTATAGTCCAACACCTAGACACTTTATTTCCTAATGCTCTCAAGGAAATTTGCAAAAAAATAGTATTTATGAACATAGAATAAAATGCACTGATTGAAAATTTAACTGTTGGGAATAAAAAAATACAGCGGAAGAAAAATGCACCAATTTCCACAAAAAATTATACCCTTCAAAGATCATCTTTTCATTAACTTACTCCAATCTTACAAGGGATCCCTAACAGGGAAAATAGGCCACCCAAGAAAAGAATCAATTTACAACAAAACCTGGTTCTTATAGCCCTCAGCTGAAGAAACCCTCTACCCAATCTGCCCAGATCTTCCTATTGGACAGTCAAGTATGCACTAAATATGCTTGCTAGCCCTCAAATCTATCTGTTGATACCTCAGATCTACTAGATCTTCCTAATGATACCTTAGCTATGCACTAGATTTGTCCACTAGTACTTCAGCTCTGCACTAGATCTATCTGTTGGTACCTCGGCTCTGCTAGATCTACCTACTGGTACCTTAGATCTGCTAGATTCGTATGTTGGTACCTCAAACCTGCTAGATTTTGTCGTTGTTACCTGAGATATGCACTAGATTTATTTGTTGGTACCTCAGATCTACTAGATTTTTCGCTTGGTACCTCAAATCTACTAGATCTGTCTTTTGGTACCTCAAATCTACAGTAGATTTGTCCGTTG
Organism: Picea engelmannii; assembly: GCA_009831015.1. NCBI lineage: Eukaryota > Viridiplantae > Streptophyta > Pinopsida > Pinales > Pinaceae > Picea > Picea engelmannii. The sequence continues at coordinate 331,464 of ML818817.1, forward strand.
GTACCTCATATCTGCTATATCTTCTCATTGGTACCTCATATCTACACTAGATCTATCCACTAGTACCTCAAATCCACCAGATATATCCATTGGTACCTCAGATCTGCACTAGATCTGTCTGTTGGTACCTCAGATCATCTAGATTTGTCTATTGGCTACACGGCCCCGGAAACTGTACATTTCCCTCCCTGTTGGATAGTATGACCTCCATGAATTTCTGGCTACTGGGTTGTTCTTCCACTTGATGTTATTCCTTCGAACTGAGTAAAATTCCTTATTTGTTCTCTTTGTGTCTCAACACACTATGAGTCAATTTGTGTCTGAGCAAAATTCCTTCTTTGCTCTCTATGTGAGTCACTGACTCTCCATTTCTTCTCCTTTCACTTTGCCTTCCTTTTATAACATTGTGTTTTGACCAAATCTAACATAGCCATTGAAAAGATTGACGGTTTATATTAAGTCCAGATCAGTGGTTGAGATTCATCTAAGTCACTAATGTAAATACTTTACATTTTGTTAGATTATTCACTCAATTAATAAAAGTCTATTCACTTTAATAATTAACTTTAATTAAAGAGATTACAAAGGTCCGAAAGGACTTTTGCATGAATTCCACGCGTCAAACACTAGACCTATGCAGAAGTTCTTGTTTGATGCTAAAACATCAACATGCAGAAATTAAAAATCCCAAGTTAGAAACAAAGCATTCACCAAACAAACATCTTTTGATTTTGGCATGTAGTTGATTGGCACGCAAAACATCCATCACTTGATGAAGATCAAGGATGTGATCATCCTAGGTCTTGTTGAAGATCAAGTTATAACCATCCAAATAAATAATACAAAACATCCAAGGTGTAGACGGAACATGTCATTAATGAGTCTTGTAAAGTGGTGGGGCATTGGTGAGACCAAAGGGCATAACCAACCGCTCATAAAACCCAAATTTGGTCTTGAATGTTGTCTTCCATACATATATTTCCTTCATTTAAACCTAATAGTATCCTAAAGTTAGATCTAGCTTTGAAAAATAACAAGCACCCTACAAATGGTCCAGCAAATCCTCAATACAAGGCAATGGGTATTTGTTCTTGCCAATGACCTTATTGAGAGCTCCATAGTTAGTGACTAGCCATCAATCATTGGTTTCCTTCTTAGGGATAGTAAATGAAAGAGATCCAAAAGGTGAGGAGCTACGACAAATCTTTCCTTCTTGCAATAGTATCTGATTTTTTTTTTTCAATATTAGTTGTCCCAGTAGGGGTGAGACAATAGGATTGGGTATAGGGAAGGGGTGTGCTAGGCACAAGGTCGATGGTATGTTAGATATGTCACGGGGATGGAAAAGTGGTGGGTTCAGTAAAAACATCCTAATATTCGAAGAGGAGGGGTTCCAAAAATGGGGAGGTGAAAAGGTTTAACCAGGCTTTGTTTCCCAAATAATACACAGATGTAAACATTTATGAAGGGCGACTTGATGTATAACATTATTACCAGATAGAGTTTTGTAGAGGAAGCACTAGATGATTGGAAGTGAAAGTTCCATCCTTAGTGAGGGTGTATGTGTTGGTGCAAGAAGCATATGTGGCAAAGTGGTCATGTTGGTAAGATATCCCTAGCAATGAGTCGATGCAATCTAGTGGAGTAAAATCACACAGTGTGATGTCTTGAAAAAGAGGGCCAATGGTGAAAGTGATATTACATCACTAGGTCACAAACAAGGATTGAGTGCCATCATTCACCTAGCCAATATGGTATGGGTGAGGATGGGGAGTTACCAGTAAAGCCAATGATTTGACAAGGGTTGCAAAGACCATTTTTTTTGTCGATCGTTGTCCATGATGAGTTTAGCGAGATTATCTTTAACCTGGCAATTCTAAGCAAAGAACATGGGACGAGTGGGAGAGGCTAAACTATGTCATCAAAATGAGGTTTGGATTAGATTTAGTACGGTTTTCAACATTTATGATAGCATCTGGAGAGGTAGATTGTGTGTTAGGGTCAAAGAATAAGGTCTTGGCAAAGCAGGGGTGCTACAAAGCATGACAATTTATTGTGTTGTGAGAACATGACTTATGGAATGTGCAACATTGGCCAGTGGGGGGTGGGGAGGTGCTAACCATAGGTGAAGGCATAGCCATGGGAGAGGTTGATTGTGTAGGGGGGAATCAAGACGGAGAAAAAAAGATCATCATACATTTACCTAGCTTCTTTTCAATAGTAAGAGCATGTTGAAATGCTAATGAAAACGAAGAGTTATGCACCAAAGCAACTTCATGACGAAGAGCAAGAAGTAAACCATAATTAATTTAATTATCAGTACATGTTCTAGATCTAAAATGGAGAGTTGCACCTGGAGTGTGTAGAAGATTTCAATGTACTACTAAACTATTTGAGTGGAATGGTGACATGGTTGAAATTAGCATGCCCAAATGCCCTCTACATAGCTTGTTGGATATAAACACTTTCGAAGTGTGGTGAAAAAATGGTCCCCATTAGTGATGGAACTAGAGGGAGGACTAACCTTCTCCTCATTGAGTTCTATGCAAAGGGAGTTTGCATTACCCCCTGTATGTTTGACTTGATCATACCATTGGGCAATGAATCCCTACAAATGCCAGGTTGCCAAGGTGACTGTCTCTTTCTAGCAACATGTTATGATGTTGAAAATGTGAAGAGAAGGATTCTATCCAAGCCTTGACCTAATCACCATCAAAGGCACCATAAAGTTGTGGCAAGGTCATTTTAAGGTCATAGCACAGTCTAGAGGGTGGTTGAGACATGGTCTTGATGAGCTTCATATCTTGTACTTCCGAAGCCATATCACATATCGCCTCACTATGCCACTGAATAAGTTGATTATGATGCTGAATAATTGATTATTGCTGCTAAAAAAATTGCATCCGTGCTTATCCAAGGGAGGAGGCATCCTCGTGATTGGAGTTCTTGGGAGGAGCCATGAAGTTCTTGTTGAGGTCTTAGAATAACCTGAGAAAAGTGTTTTGAGAATGTGAAAGAAAGATAATTGTACCTCAATTACCCTCTGAAAAAATGTTAAAGGATGGAGGGAGCGGATCCCTATCAATGTATTCAAGGCTTGATGTATAAGGGAGCGAATCCATTTACACGGCTGCAAAAACCCTCTCTAATACCAAATTGATATGTAAAGAGAGGATTTAGTGCAAAACTAAATACTTTTATTAACTCAAAAACTACTTAATAACTAATTTAATATATAGCAAGAATCTTTTTTTAATAATTAATTCCAAATAAATTAGTTGAATTTAACCATGTCATATTCTTTATTTTAATAATAACTAACTACTTATTAAATACCCATTTATTTTAATAATAAAAATTAAATAACTATTTATTAATATCATAATATATTGCGACAGCATTACTGCCCTCCATCCTCTTTTTCCCTTCAACTCCCTATCATAAAAGTTATTTAAATCCAATGGCTAATATACAGATACAAGTCAGTAGATAACGCACCATGATATATGTATGATATACCTGTATAGCTAATAAATAGATACAAGTTAATTGATGGTGTTATAATATTAGACCAATTTTTAATTGAGTTAATGAACCCTTAGTCGTCTGGATCAACGTTGCCTTAATCGAAGATGACGCCTCTATCGTCGGGTTTAACGAAAGTTCTATTTCATAAATACTGATGCACCTTTTCATGAACATGTCGAGACAAAAGAGATTGCATGTGGCATTGAATGAGGCCTCCAGGAAAGATGGAGATGCTTATAAATATATTTTTATACCTTGACATGTCTGTCCAGCTTGGCAACTCAAATCCCCATATGGTTTTTTAATGATTAGACAGTCGTTTCAGAGTTAATGCAAATCTCAGTTCCTAAAACTAAAAATAGCTCCTTAACCAGATCCTAACAATGTGGGATTGTTTTGACTGGATACACAGAAGCCCAAGGCCTCTCCCACGTGACCTTACTGTTTAAGGGTTGTTAAATCAAATAGCACTTTCCCAGGCTGCTCCTGCAAATTCCAGGCTGCCCAATTTTTTCTGCCCATGTGTCTGGCTGTTGACTTGCATTAAAATTCAATAGGCATGTTGATTGTTTATAAAGAGAATCATTTTTGACAAAAAGTTTAGCAGATTCTAACATTTAGAAAAACCCATAAATAGTGATAAAAACCATTTGACAGATTTTGATACAGCATTGGGCGTCCTGAGCTCTGTTGATGGCTTAATCTTCAAACCAACATAGATGTAGGAGTACATGACATGCTGAGTTTCGGAGACTGTTTAACAAATGTCATCAAGATCAAACAGAGTTAATTTGATTTCTTTGGATGGATTTGAAGATGCCTGGTTAGGTTGATCTTTTGAGAAATTTATGCTTTATTTATCTACACATGGCCACCCACAACTACCAGGTTGTCAGGTGATGTTCTTCTACTGGCTGCATTGCATTGCTCTCGGAAATTTAATCATGAAATGTACAGTTTGCAGATAGTTAGGAATTTGAATCCGCTCTTTCACATAAGTGCTTCCACGTTGCATTGGGTTTAAAAGCAATCAGTGCCTGTAAACAGGAGGATAATTATCATGTTGTTTCTTTCTATGAAATGTTGTGAAAGATATCTTCTTGTGTTGTCAAAGCAATTGACAATTTGGCATGGCCTTTCATGTTTTTAAGTAGCACAGCAAACTCTACTTATTAGGCACCCACATTCTCACCGTGACGTAATAACATAACACAAGCACAATTAAAAACGTAGTAACGTTTAGACTTGTAGAACAGTCAGTTACCAAAGTCGATGGCATTTTCTATGAACAACCTGCCCACTGTCATTTGGGTGACTCAACTGAGACTTTCCATCGATTTTAATAAAATCGCAGCGAACTGAGCAACAATGAATGCTATGGTTATTGTGATAAGCTGCACATTTCGCTAGCCTTGTGTCTGATTAAATATATTTTGTTGGGATTGGATAGTCTTTTCTCACGACATGCTAGGGAGGCATTTTGGATTCTCTCTCCCTCTGTTAGTGGCGGACTGTTCATGCTCCCTTATGAATCCCCCTATTCTATTGAGACTCTGGAACGATCCTTCTCTATTTTCTGCCTCTTTGATGCTCATTGCCTAGCCGCTATTCATGAATCTATTGAAAGGTTAAAAGATCATGGAATTACAGAGAAAAATATTTTCCTTTTTGGAAGTTCTTCAAGAAGCATACTCCAAGGGAATGCACCAGAAAGAGCGGACCTCATCTTAGGTGCCGAGTATGAGAAACAGATATTCAACCAAAACTGCTTGAGACTGCAACCAACTTCATCCCTTTGAAATTCAGATGGGGCAGACCACAGCAAGAGTGGAACCTGGTGGATGACTTGACAGTCTGTCAACCTCACTAGTGGACCAAAGCCCATTGGTAACAGAGATTACTATGAAAAATAAAACCCGAATATGCCTTAGAAAAGGAGAATAAGATCACGTTCCAAGTTTTGCTACCTGCCCTTCATCTGAGACTATCCATAAATCTTCATTTTACATCAAATCCTTCGATCTAGAAGATGACCGTGAGACTATCCATAAATCTTCATTTTACATCAAATACTCCTATCTAGAAGATGACCATGACATATTTTGATGACGCCAAAGAAAGATGTAATGTAGATTATGATTTGGATCAAGGTAAAAGTTTCAGTTTACCAATTGTGAACCTCCTACTTACACCGTGGTTATGGTGATATCCTTCGATTTTAAAACGTCAAAAATGCTTCAACTGTTAATAGGCATCCAATCATGGTTGCTTTTGCAGCTCCAAAGCTAGACTTTACACCTGTCATGGCTTGTGGAAATGTTAACTACATATCTAAAAAATGGCAAACTCTAACTCTCAAATATACAAAAATATTTTAGATGTCAATTAAGTAGTTTGCCTAATTTGAGCTTCAATGTATCCTAGACAAGTCAGGCTAACAATTTTATTTGTTCATCAATGCTCATATGCCTGTCAATTATTTTGTTTTATATAGCACAGAACTTCATTTATTTAATTTAACCTCAAGTACTGTGCATTGCAAATGAGTTAATTGAATGTTTCAGCATGTTTATAGAGATGTAAATTGTGTTGTCTTATTCAGGTTTCAAAATGACTTGGAAGGGGTCAACTTCAGAGAGAATATCAAGGATATCCTGCCCAAATCTAAATTCATTTCGAAGCCCAAGAGTATATCAAGCTTTGGTTGCCACAAGGAAAAATCACAAGCACGGAGAATTTTCAAAAAAACCTTGAGACCTAAAGTTTTATCCCGAGTTTTCTCTGAAGATTATGAAAGATTAAACAAGAAGATACTTGACCCCAGAGGCTCATTTGTTCAGCGATGGAACAAAATTTTCTTAGTGGCGTGCTTAGTTTCATTGTTTGTGGATCCTCTCTTTTTCTATTTACCAGTTGTTAGTAGTGAAGCTTGTATAAGGATACAACGACCTTTAGAAACAATCGTCACTATTTTGCGGTCAATCACAGATACTTTTTATTTATTTCATATTTTTATTCAGTTTCGAACAGCTTTCGTTGCTCCCTCTTCTCGAGTATTTGGAAGAGGCGAACTTGTAATAGACCCTACAAAGATTGCTCACCGGTATTTGAAGAAGAACTTCTGGGTTAATGTCATTGCAGCATTGCCTCTACCACAGGTAATATGGTACCCTTTCTACAGGAAACTGACAGAATGTTTTGGTTAAGCCTAATTGGACTGTCTTTCAGTAAGTTTGATAGTGTCTATTCCATCTAAAATATACTACCTCCAATAGCAATGCAGAGAAGAGGAGAATCGATATCCTAGTATGTGAGAATGATGTTATAGTTCAGCTGCTAGCTTTGTCCTTATTGCTTGTATGCTTTGGTTGATCTTATTAAAAAGGAAGTTTGTGTCCCCAAATTTTATAGTTGCTCATTCCTTTTTATTTTGAGATGGTGAAGTTCAGGGGTGTCAAATGTAAGTCTGTGCTTATTAGGCACACTCATCTTCACCATGGCTTGGGAGGTCATGAAATGATCCAGGTGGATATCAGTGGCCACCCACCTATTCAACTGGCTCACACAGTTTTCATCTTGGGGTTTTTTTCTAGCTTTTTGGGTCCTAAACTTTCGGGGTCGTTTTGAGGCCCTAAACAATGTTTTTTGGGCTTGCCACAGTCACACTGTAGACAACGTTAGAGCATGACGGCAACATGTGTAGTCCTCGGATAGACCTTTCCAACAGGCTATCGTGCGCCTAAAACGGAGATCGTATGCAAAAGTTACATGACTTTTGGCGCTTCATCTCCTAGAGTTAAGTTTTTGGATGTATAAGGTTTTCTGATTACTTCTTGATGCTAAAAAGGCCTGGAGGCCTCATTGTAATGTGCTCAAAGGAATGTGCGTAGCCGCCACATCTCTTCTCAGAGATTAGCTACCACCATTCGAGCAAGATTGTTTCATTCTGCATTTTTCAGTTTCAACAGATTTCTTTATTGAATAGAAGTCAAGTTTCAGTGTATATCTGTTATTGTTCACTATATCTCTGTGTTAATGTTATAGATTTGTGTTTCATTTCGTTCCGCTCATAAATCCGGATCATGAAATCCACAAATTGTGTTCCCAAATTTTGTGGTTGAATATTCTTAATTCTTTTTTAATTCAAGTTGGCAAAGCTCAGAGCTCAAATGTAACTCTGTGCTTATACTTATTAGGCACCCACATTCTCACCATAGCTTAGGAGATCCATACTGGCCACATCCTAAGTGATACCTGCTCCTCAAGTAGGCATGAAGTTCACAAACAAGTTTCCGTTGCCTGTAACTGGTGGTCAAGTTGACAGACTAGTCAAAAGTTATCTCTCATACAGTCATTGAATGATTTTGCCCCCACTGAATCAAATTTTGCGTATATCTCAATAAGTTTCAGTGTACTTTCATCACTTTGATAAATAAGTTTTATTAATGGTTCTTTTGTAATTTTGAGAACCTATATTTCTCTCCAAGTTTAATGTTTAAATCAACGTCAGCCAACTAACCATAACTTAATCTGTTCATGTAGATGTGTCTAAAATGCTCGATGGTCTATGACTTACCATTTACATCATCTTAAAGAGATGACTGGGGCATTCATGCCATCAAAAACTCAAATGGTTGAATAGGAGTGGGACCGTGAGTTTGAAATGGATTTCATAAATTGGTAGAAGAAAAATTGTAAATAAAACATCACAAAACTCCAGATGCAGGTTCATCTTGAAAGTTACAACTTCATGGCCAAACATTTTCCTCTTAATACAGCTAGGTCTGGAGGAAGAAGAAAGTATTATATGCAATGCTAGGTTTAGAGCTTTATCTTCATTATTTGATAGGAGTCTACTTTCTTAGTTTCTTCTGCACTAGATTAACATGTTTAATTTAATGAATTGAAAATTGACTCTTGGTTCTATAAAACGAAGACCAGTATTGATTTAATCCGGGAAATTGCTGGAAAGAAATTCCTAAGTTCAATGTCTCCCTTGTGAATGACAAGCAAAAGGCCTAACCGAAAACGTGCAAATCAAATATATTATTCATTGTGCTTCAGAGTTGAAAATCATCCAGATTAAGTCAGAATGGAGTTGTCATTTTACCAGGTCTATTAAATAAAACAGTCCTTACTTCATCAGGGTCGAGTTGTTGATTTTATCTTAATTTTCATATCTGTTAATTACATACATAGCAACCCACGCCAATAGCCCTAATTGTCTTACTCTAGAGTGTTTATTGTTTAAGTGATATTTCTCAACGACAGCTATCTCTCGTAATCTTGCTTTCTAATGTTTCTCCAACTGTAAGCTTCAGACATTCAAGCTTATAATTTTACACTGTATGTTGGCATGCAAATTGTAATATGGTTGGTTCTTCAAAGACAAACTAGCTCCCATAATCTTGCTTTGTAATGTTTCTCCAACTGCAAGATTCTGACATTCAAGCATATAATTTTTACAATATGTATGTTGGTTTGCAGATTGTAATATGGTTGGTTCTACCCAGACAAAATGGTTCCACAGCAACCAGTGCAAAGAATGTTCTGCGATTTATTACGATATTTCAGTACCTCCCAAGACTATTTATGATTCACCCACTGACATCACAAATTGTTAAGGAAACTGGTGTGGTGACAGAGACAGCTTGGGCTGGTGCAGCATATAATCTGCTACTGTATATGCTAGCTAGTCATGTAAGTAATTATATGTCCTTGGTAATGGTCATTTTGGTTCAAAGTCTTCCAGACTTGAGAATTTGTAAAAAACAAATTATGGTGGTAACTGAAAGAAGGATCTTTTAATTGAGAAGTGTAGCATCACTGTATCTATATCTCTAGATTATAGAAAGCCTTATGAACAATTCCATAGGGAAGTTTTCGTCAATCATTATATTGCTCATTTTTGTGGTTCATGTAAAGCAATAGATGTGCAAAATATCAGGAAATGAAAGGTATCTCAACCGTAGAACATTTAAAAAGATGTTTCAACTGGGAAATGAAACAGTAGAGTATTCCACTGCTCAAAATGATAATATAAATTTCTTCTAATGTTAAGTCATATTTTACCAGTAACTAGTTAATATTAGGTGAGTTAAGTACCTCTGAGTTTAATGCTAAGAGGTTACATCTTTTGGAAAATTTATTAATGATTGTTTTAGACATCATTGCATCAAATTCTAGAAACCTCTAATCTCATACCAAGACTTTATTGATTGTTCAAAGGTTGAAATCAACATGCTGAAATTCTAACTATTTAGTACATGAAAATGGTGTCAAGTTTCTGATATGATAGTTCTGAAAATGGCAGTTTTCAGAAAACAGGGAGATGCTGAAACAAGGCTTACAGTTTCCTTAAATTTTGAATTTAGAACTAATCTTCATATACAACAGACAAACCTTTGAAAAGACAGAATTTCATGATAGATTAGGCAGTCTCCTTGTGAAATTTTTTTATCTTTTTGTTTTATTATTATTAGGTGTAAACAAGCTAGACATTAAAGTGATCTCAAATATTTCTTCTAATCTTTGAGACATAAGACTGATTCCTAGATCTCATTTTGGAACTGTTATCCCCATTTTGTGGATAACTAAGGAGATTATGTCTCGAGGCCCTCAGGTTGCAGATATGGAGTGCCGAGAGACTACATGACCAGCAGTACCCTTTTGTATAGATAGGAATACCACTCACCACCACAGATGGTCACAGGTTTGCAGATGGCATCCACCACACCAACTAGCTTCCGGAAGGCAGTGGGCCTTGCTCCATGAGGTACAAGTCAGTATTATGGTGAGCATCATTTCAATATTTAAGCCATTTGATTATGTTGTATCTTAGATTGCTCTAGATTTCATGATATATGCTTGGACATTATGCCTTTGTCCCTGCTTCACATTGGTGCTTGACATTGTGCCCTAGTAAGTGGTCTTCCTTGGGAATAGGTTTGCTACTAGGAACTCCCTTAAAGAGCCATCATACCATTCCCGACCATACTTACCACTTTCCATCTTTGTTCCCCTCCATTTCATTATCTCTTGGGATTTCAGGGTGTATTGACCCAAGAAGGGGTTGTCCCTCATTCTATGGGAAGAAAGGGCTAAAGGCCTAGAGGGGTTGATGTTGGGTAAAAGATAAAAGCCTTGTATAAACCTTCCAGATGCTTCGCCCAAGGATCACCCAAGAAAACAATGAAACACTTATCTTTGAGTAAAAGGGACCCACAATACAATAAAGAATGCTTAAAAGGTTAGTTGAAGGATAGGAGGTCTCATTACGAGCCGACCTATCACGTCCATGAATATCTAGTGGTATGACATTACCATCATCTCGTCACCAAACCAAGCTAATGGATCTCAATTGCATGGCTGAGATAAACGGGGTCTCATCACAAGCCATCCTTCTCATTTCCACTAGGTGTTTGTGGGTGACATTGTCGTCATTTGGTCACCGTGCCAGGGCAGTGACCTTCAATCTTTTCTTATGCTATATTGAAAGAAAACAAAGAAAGAAAGATAAAAGGCAATTGATGGGATTGGAAAAAGTGCATAGCGGACGAAGGTACACACACCCTCTACAAAGGCACCCATGAATGAGACACTACAACCCCTTGTATGTCATGAGCCCTATGCCCATTGAAAACTGACCCCAACCACTTCATCCACTTTACATGGCTTAGAGAGTGATCTCTTGGAAACTCTCCTTGACCTAGGGAAAGATCTACCCAATAGGACACCTCGTCAACCCTCCCATATTCAAGCTTGACAAGTCGCATAGTGTCTTTGAGCAATTAATTGTTTGTTATAGTGATCTTTGATGCACATGCTTCGATGGCTTATTTATTGATTGGATTCACTTATCATGATGTTATGACCTGAGATCCTTGGAGGGCGTGCTCATTTGTCTTTGCAGGACCTAGTTGGTGGACAGTTTTGGGAGAACAAGCCTAGCTTGGGCTTCCATGGGGCTACAAGCCCACAGGTTGGATGACAAGGGCCCGCATGTCAAATGAGAAAGATCAGAATTGGAAGGCCTTGATGATGACTTGAATGACATAGCCCAACCCTCACTTTCCAAACGATTTGCCCAGGAGGGGCAAAACGTCCTCTTTTTGAAGCTTGACGTCATGTTTGGGGGGCTAGGGCATGGTGGTGAGATGATATGCATTGGCACTTGGACGTTTTGAGGTATTTGAGGCTTTGACCATGAAGGAAGACATTTGGATGTTTGACACATGGCTTTGGGAAGCCTTACTACCCCTACATCACCAACGACCTTCTCCTAGTGCCAAAACGTCCCCTAAAGGGGTAACATCCATGTAAATTAGGGTTTTATTTGTGCAAAAGTGAAATATTAAATGAATTGTTTAATATTACTCTGTTAAGGGGGAAAGATTAGGGTTGTTGACCCCTAATCTTGTGGTTTACCCCTTAATTTGTGGACAAGTCACCTTGGTGACATTTGTATAAATAAGAGATCAAAAGATCTCATTTTTACAATAACTCTCCCTCATTGTGAGAAGTATTGGTCTGAAATTTTCGTTATCTTTGGCAAGATTGTCTCTTTTAGCTCTTGTTTATGGATATCTATTGATGAAAGGTTGGTGGAAGTCTAGTGCTAGCCTTGGAAGGCTTGTCTTTTGCTCTTATGGTGGATTATCTTAGCATCTCTCTTGATCTTGGTATGGTATTTTACTATTATGCTATCATTTTTTCAAGTCAAGGATTGTTGTGCTAGGAGCTAGGTGGGAAGTATAAGGGCATACACCCCCACCATAGTCTTCATCATTTTATGCTTCATCTTATTGATTATACAAGGGTTTGCTAAGAGAAGTATAAGGGCATACACCCACTTAGCTTAAACCCTAGCTAGAGAAACTTGCCTTGGGAAGTAAAAGGGCTTACACCCCCAAAGAGGTAGCTTATCTAGATTTCTTTATTTGACTCCATTAACCCAATAGTAAAGGCACTAGTCATACTTTTTTGCATTGGAGATATAAAATCATTGCCTTGGGAAATGCAAATTTTGATCTTTTGAAAGGTTTCTTGCTTGAAGTTGGTTTTCCTCATTGAGAGGAGTCTTCCCATACTAGGGCATCCCCTCTCTCCCACTACTTTAATTGTTGTTACAAACTTTAACCTACAGCCATTGGGGCTGCATAACCCTAGCTACTAACACTCTCTTAACTCCTAAACTAACCCTAGACTAGCTCTCTAACTTCACTCACCAAGTCTACTAACTAGGGCGCACTTTTTGGGCTACTTCTTGGCACTTTTCCATGGTTGATTTTGTTGCTGCATGCCATTGAATGCTACAGCCATAAGGCTGCAATTTTATGCAGAAAATACATGTTATAACAGCTTGCTTTATTCAGCCTTAAAGTGTCATTTTTCAGTGATACTTGATTGCCATACTCATTGTTAATATTGTTGATTGCTCTTATGCTTTACATGTTGATTTGAATGTCTTACTTGCTGATATAAACTATCATCTACTGCTGCAAATTAGGGACACCAAGCTTAATTTTCTAATCCATACTAACATATATCATTGCAAGTTGGATTTTCCTGTGTCTCGGGAAGGGACAATCATCTGGAGAAGTACTATACATGTGGGGCAACAATAACTTGACTTACAAGGCATTTCTACCCACCTTTCATTCCACTTAGACTTGACCTCTAGGGGCTCCACTTCCATTTCTCTCCGTCTCCATCTCAATCCCACTAGGGTCACCGGGATCGCCTCCCTAGAGTGACCTAGTCACCCTTGAAGTGCGGGACCTACATCGAGGTGACATTGGGTGTAGGATTCCCAAGTTGTAGCACTTGATTTGTGGTTGGGTTGGGCTTTTCCCAACCTACAACTTGTGCTATAACATTTTGGCGCCGTTGCCGAGGAAGATTTTGAATCTTCTTCATACCCTAACGACACTTTGGTAAGTTATCGCAAAGCCTTTTCCTTAGCTTGCTTGGCGACTCCACCTAAGGGACGTTCCCTTTCCACTTTTCCCTTATCTTTTTCCATCATTTGGTGAGCCTTGATCTCATTTGGCGACTCCATTGAGGCATTACCCTTAGTGATGGAACCATGGCCTCACGAGACTTACCATGGGCATTCCATAATGTGTATCCTTCACTTGATGTTCAGAATGTCCCTTGCTAACCAAATCATTGTCCAACAAAATGGAGAGCAAGTTGCCCCAAATTTGATGGTGATCGAGCTCTAGCAGTCACCCATGTCGTGAATTATATGAAGTATGCATCGAGCTTAAATGTGCTACATGAAGATTTGCTTATGAAAATTTTTGTGTCTTCACTGGAATCAAGTCAAAAGGATTGGCTTTCACACTCATGTGATCCAAATAGTATCCCTTCTTCTACAAAGCTCATTGAAGAATTTCTCAGGCAATATCGGCCAGCTACTCAAAGTTTGCAAGATGCTTTCCAGGAGCTCAAACATACTCTTTTCCAAGAAAGTTTTTTCATCAATGATGAGACCATATATGAAGAAAAGCTTGAGGAAGATCCTGATGAAGAAGATATGAATGAGACATATGATGAAGATGAAGTATCTTCTCTTCCACTTGATGAGGACACCCAAACCTCTGCTCCTCCTGCACATCAAGAAGAGAACATGATGAGTTATAATCCTTTTGAGAACTTTGATGATGTTTTGTTCCATGACTGTGGAAATGAAGAAAACTACCAAAAGGATCTCGATGAAGTTTTTCTTACAGAAGGCCTGAATGAGACACTGTCCTCTACTGTCCCTTTCGAAGAAGATGAAGTTATCCAATCTTGTGAAGAATTAATCAACCTCTATGATGCAGATGAAATCATGGAACAACCCCCGGATACACTTGACAATCACATTGATGATTTCATACAGATTAGGAGATGCAGATGGGATTTGGGTTGTTTCATTTTTTACGGAGATCCTATCTATGACATTGAAAGCACATCTCAGATAAAGGATACGAAAAGTATTTCTTTTTACAGACAGATGGTCCATATATGTACCAACCCGATGATATGGTTACAGATTTGTTCCATCCATTCGAGGACGACCTGACGCAGCGTTTTCAGGATGATTTTCAACCACCATACTCAGATTTTGATAGACACCAGGTCGAGGCCCACCCAAAGAAATCGGAGGTCTATACTACCAAACGGAAGTACTTTCATGTTGAGACTTTGGGCAAGGATTTGCAGACAAAGAAGAGACGTTTCCTAAGTTCGACGGAGAATTTTTCTCTAAGGTCGTGCCTTACCCTGTTTCCTCTTGTTTGGGAAATCATAGGGTTTTCTTTGGATCTCTTGTCCTTTCTCAGCCTTCAGAGAGTAGTGATCTTCTAAGTGAAGATGAAAACGAGTCGTCGTCCATGTATAGTATCCCCCTTCAGAGATGGATTGATCAGTCTTGTGGCTACACTTTCAGGCGGGATGATCGGGATGATGGTTTCTCTTTCCAGCAAGATTTCCTCCCTCCCACCCATCTTCATGAGTTTTATTTCATGATTGATTATGTGTGTTTATACTCATGATTATTATGTGCTTGACTTATCTTTGTTGTATTATATGACTAAGCACAAGGGGAGATACTTTGATGAGATGATCAAATGGTTGCACTGGTTGTATGACTTCACCTGACATCATCCAACATGTGAACTTCAGGGCCCCAAGGCCCCAAGTAAGTAGGTAAGTCATTTTGATTCCCTGCATTTGCATCTTGATTGCTCATACTAGTTTAGATGCATTTCATTTTCATTTTTCTCTACTTGCATATTGATTTCATGCTCAGTTTAGAATTTTTTGAAAAAATGTCAAAAAATTCTTTTTTTAGCTTAATTGGTTTTGATTGTGATCATATGTGAACAAGGATGAGTAGGCCATCCTGCACTTGACAGTTTGATGTTTCCTTGCAGGCACAAGTCTACCAGGAGATCTTGCAGTTCTCATGCACTTTACGGCGAGCACATGTCCCCAAGTAGGAGCCAGATGTTATCCCAATTTTGTGGATAAATAAGGAGATTATGTCTCGAGGCCCTTAGGTTGCAGATATGGAGTGTCAAGAAACTACATGACCAGTAGTACCCTTTTGCACAGATAGGAAGCCCACTCACCACCACAGATGGTCACAGGTTTGCAGATGGCATCCACCTCACCAACTGGCTTCCGAAAGGCAGTGGGCCTTGCTCCATGAGGTACAAGTCGGTATTATGGTGAGCATCATTTTGATATTTAAGCCATTTGATTATGTTGTATCTTAGATTGCTCTAGATTTCATGATATATGCTTGGACATTATGCCTTTTTCCCTACTTCACCTTGGTGCTTGACATTGTGCCCTAGTAAGTGGTCTTCCTTGGGGATGGGTTTGCTACTAGGAACTCCATTAAAGAGCCATCGTACCATTCCCAACCATACTTGTCGCTTTCCATCATTGATTCCCTCCATTTCCTTATCTCTTGGGATTTTAGGGTGTATTGACCGAAGAAGGGGTTGTCCCTCATTCTATGGGAAGAAGGGGCTAAAGGCCCAGAGGGGTTGATGTTGGGTAAAAGATAAAATCCTTGTATAAACCTTCCAGATGCTTCGCCCAGGGATCACCCAAGAAAGCAATGAAAGGATTATCTTTGAGTAAAGGGGACACACAATACAATAAAGAATGCTTAAAAGGTTAGTTGAAGGATAGGAGATTTCATCACGAGCCGACCTATCACGTCCATGAATATCTAGTGGTATGACATTACCATCATCTGGTCACCAAACCAAGGTAATGGCTCTCAGTTGCATGGTTGAGAGAAAGGAGGTCTCATCATGAGCCATCCTTCTCATTTACACTAGGTGTTTGTGGGTGACATTGTCGTCATCTGGTCACCACGCCAGGGCAATGACCTTCAATCTTTCCTTATGCTATATTGAAAGAAAACAAAGAAAGAAAGATAAAAGGCAATTGAGGGGCATGGAAAAAGTGCATTGCGAACGAAGGTACCACACACCGTCTACAAAGGCACCCATGAATGAGACACTATGACGCCTTGTATGTCATGAGCCCTATGCCCATTGTGTCCTAACCCCAACCACTTCATCCAATTTACATGGCTTAGAGAGGGATCTCTTGGAAACTCTCCTTGACCTAGGGAAAGATCTACCGAATAGGACACCTCGTCAACCCTCCCATATTCAAGCTTGACAAGTCGCATAGTGTCTTTGAGCAATTAATTGCTTAATATAGTGATCTTTGATGCACATGCTTAGATGGCTTATTTATTGATTGGATTCACTTATCATGATGTTATTGTTGATGATTACAGCTGCGTGAGACATCCTCCAAGACACAGACTGAGTGAGTCGGCCTGTGAGAGAGCCCATGAGTTGGGTGTGCCCATGAGATGGGTGTGTTGTTCCTCTCTAAGACGGAAAAGGAACATTGTGTGCCCCTATGTGAGGTGAGGAAGCCCATGAGTTGGGTGTGCCCATGAGATGGATGTGTGGTTCCTCTCTGAGACGGAGATGGAACGTTGTGTGCCCCTTTGTGGGGTGAGGAAGCCCATGAGTGGGTTGTGTCGTTCTCTCTGAGACGGAGATGAAACGATGTATTGTTCTCCTCTGTGCAGATAGTTGAGATGACGTGATACTCTAGATGATTCTCCTATGAGACACAGTGAGATAGAGATATGCTGAGTAGGACATTCCTATGGCTAAGCACAGGTGGAGGTGATCCTAGTGGCTGAGCACTAGTGAGTGTGTATTCTGATGATTCTCCTATGAGACGCAATGAGATAGAGACTTAGACGTCCCTGTGGCTGACCACAGGTGGGCGTGCCCCTAGTGGCTGAGCACTAGTGGGTGTATGAGATCCCTTGCTATATTATCCAAGAGTCGGACTTACCTGTAACCCTATTTGTGATGTAAAGGGTACAGGTCGGCCCCGGCATAAATTGAAAGATAATTAATATGGTAATTATTAATTATATCTTGAGTTATTGAAGTCATCCTTGTTGTGCCAACAAACACTACTTTTGATATGTCCAGTCTAATATAAATAAAGGTAATTTCCCCATTGAGAAAACATAACACAAGTGTGAGTTTGGAAATTTCAGCAAGTACTTGTTCTTGGGCTGAAGTGTGCACCTCTCTTGGGTGCTAGTCTTCTAGGTTTTGTGAGCACCCTTTTGTGTGCTAGGTTTATGGTGTGGGAGGTCTTTCTCTTGAAGAATATAGCAAAAGATTGGTTGGGTTTTCTTCCCTTGTTGAGAAGGGTTTCCCAAGATACTTCTTGTGTACTTGTACATGGTGTTTCTTCTTGTGATCTTGGTTACTAGAGCGAATTATTTATGGTGTAACTGCAATTGTCTATGGTTCAAGTAAAATGCTAAAATTGAATAAACTTCATGCTTGAGCCTAGCCTAGTAAAAAAAATCAACATGGTTTCAGAGCATAGGTCTTGAAGAACCCATTGCACAAGCTTCTACCAGTCATCCCTCCTCTTTTGCAGAACCGTACGACCCTCCTAGGGTTTCCAAAAAATCCATACAACCCTCTTCTTTTGGGTGTTTCAGCACTTCACACTTGGACGTTGGGGCTGAAATTTGGACAGGAGTGTACAGCCTCCTTCAGCGCACCTCCAGAAACTCTCAAAGTGAAATTCCAAGAATTTTGGATTTTTGGTCCTAGGATTTCTAGGGTTTTGCAATTTTCTACAGATTTTTGGTTTTAGGGTTTCTGCAGCTCTTTGAAGAAGCTTTCAAGCTTACTTGTGTTCTCCTGACTTTCAAGGCTTATTGTTGGCAGTCATAAGCCCAACAAAACCTAAGGTTACTAGTCTAGCCTAGCCGTTAGGTTTTCTAGCCCAGTTGACAAGGGTTTGTGAAGAATCTAGAAATATGATGAACAGAACTATGATGGAAGATAAGCTTGATGGATCAAGCAAATTCAGTTCCTGGAAGACAAGACTTCAAAGGAAGACTTATTGTGGGTGATACAAAAAGGTTTACCAGAGACAGCTACCGATGAATGGAAGGAAGATGACGTCAAGACAAGGAAGACAATCATCTACTCAAGCTCTTACATTGAAGAGCCAGCTTCAAAATAACAAAATGACAAAAGGTGACACTGTGGCTACCTTCTTCATGAAGATTTTAGAGGACAGAGATCAGCTAGGTGCCATTGGAGAAATCATATCGGCACCCTCAGGTATGCACTTGTATATATTATTTGTATCATTATCATGAGGGTACTTGCAGGAGAATGGAACCTTTGATGAAATCATGGATCCAGAGGGATCTTAGTGCATTCTGAGGAACAACAAACTGGAAGTGAAGACTCCAGGTTTTATTGTTTTAATTATCATGCCTCTAACCTACATTTCTAAGTTTGCTACACTAGAAGTAGGTATTGTAGCTATGACGACAATCGTTAAATTGTTTTGATTCTAGAGATGTACTCGTTACTCTCCTCTAGGAGATATTCTTGTTTTGTTTCCTTTCATTTGTTTTCTTGTTCCAGGTAGGTTAACAACAAAGGAAGATATTTATCCTTCAGACTTCAAAGGGAGTCACTTGACTTCAGAGAGAGTCACTTGACTCGGAGGGAGTCAAAACTATTTGAGAAAGAGGAAGAACAGAACCATCATTGAGGCAACCAAAGAAATGATGCATGATCAGAGTCTTCCTATGATTCTGTGGGTAGAAGCATGCATGACAGCAGTATATATTCAGAACAGGAGTCCCCACTAGATTTTGAAGAACATAACTCCCTAAGAAGCCTTCACCGAAGTGAAGCCTGAGATTGGACACTTCAGGATATTTGGGTGCCTAGTATATTTTCATGTACCCAAAGAGAAGAGATCCAAGCTAGACCC
>ML818817.1:364458-383021 GCA_009831015.1 Picea engelmannii
TAACATGGGTGCTCTAGGTCCAAAAATGAGCATCCCCATGGCCTATTTGGTGCCCAAATACCACTTTTTTAAAGTATCTTTATTTTTTAATTAAAAATTGCCGAATTCTGGCAATTTTTTAATTAACTGAAAAAATTTAAAAAAATCCTAGGGGGGGACTTAATACATTTCCATAAAACTCTAGGAGGATGTTTAGCATGGTAATATACATCAGACACTAGTCTTAGATCCATGCTCAAGCCTAACCATGAGCATATACTCCAGCTCTGGAGGATTGAGTGAAAAAACTCATAAATTATAAATCGCCTGAAAACGGCAAAATATAATTAGTAAGTGAAAAAACACTCCAGAGTATAACTCACGCTTAGGACTTAAGGTGGCTAAGACCTTTTACAAGTTCATCATGCAAACACCTCTTATTACAATTTTTTATGGAAAATGTAGAGAAACAGGGTGGTCTTTATGATCGGCCGAATTTCTGAACTCTGAATTTTGAACAATAATGTTCAAATCTTTGTCGGCTCGCTGGAAATTCACCCTAGTGCAACTTGGTGGATAACAGTACCCATAGGGTTTGAGTTGCCAGTGGGAGGATTCATGAAAGGCCATCGTTCGCTCCCACCATACTTACCACTTTTCATCTTTTTCCCGCTCATCCATCCCATTACATTGGTCTGGGCATTGGGTTGGCCAAATATCTAAGGGTTCTACCTTGCCTTGTGGGAAGAAGGGGCTAAAGGCCCAAAGGATAAAAGTAGCTGGCAAAAGACAAAAGCCAAAAGAATGAAACCTTGAGATGCTTCGCCTAGGGATCCCCGAGAAAGCAATAAAAAGCTTCTCAGCAAGAAACAGAGGGACCCATAAAAATATATATATATATATATAATAATAAACAAGACCTAGTTAGAGGATAGGGGGTCTCATCACGAGCCAACCTATTAGGTCCATGGGCATGTTATGACACTACCAACAGCTGGTCACCACGCCAGGGTAGTGGCTCTTGGTGGCATAGCCAAGAGAAAGGGGGTCTCATCACGAGCCAGCCTTAGCATTTCCGTGAAATGCTTGTGGGTAACATTGCCACCACTGGTCACCACACCAGGGCAGTGTCCCCTAACTATCCACTTGAAAGAAAAAAAATAAGAATAAAATATAAAAGGCATGAATGGGCTTGGAAACATTTGCTTCCATGATAAGTGTAGCTCACCCTCTTTAGAGGCACCCACAGGTAAGCCATACATTTCACTGCTATCACTGCACCCCTTGCCCAGACATCCCTTACCACCTCATCCACTCACACGACCTAGGTTTGACTTCTCCCGGAAACACCCCACATCCAATGAGCATTAGCCCAATAGGACATCCTAGCGTTTTTTCCAAACTTGGCTTGTAGATTAGTAAGGGATGTCCAGGTAAAGGGGGTTTTATGCACATGTTTAATAAATTTGATGATTAGATGTGATCGACATTGCTATGATCCCTATGACTTATGAGCCCATGGAGGACGTATCTGTTGATGTTGCAGGGCCATACCCAATAGAAGGTACCCCGATGGACAAGTACACATGGGGAGATGATTAGTTCGGACCTCCATGGAGCTAAAATCCCACCGGATGGATGTTGAGACCCCAGCAAGGGGAAAAGACAAATCAGAGGATTGCATCAGAGAGAGAGGAGGACGTTTCACCAGGGTCAGCCTAACAGGCCTAGACCCAGGGGGGTTGTGCCCTTTCCACCATGATGTAGGCCTTGGAAGGCCCCTGACGTCACCCAAGTCACCCATGACGCCATCCAGTGCTTTGGGAGGTTTTGGAGGTAGTTGTTTGCCAAGTGGCACGTGTGGCAGGCTCCTGAGGCCCAAGAAGGCCTAACGTTTTGCTCCAAAAGGCCAACCGTTGCCCAAAAAGGCCCTAACGTCACCCTAAAAGGGCATGACGTCACCTTAGCAGCTTGATTTAAGGTTTAATTATGACATTTAATGTAAAATCTGGTTATTATTTGTAATTGGCCATGTCGGCCTTTTTGACCTAATTTTGGTCTTTGGTATTGTATAAATAAGGGGAAATTGCCTCTTATTTTTCATCATCTTTCACTCACACTTGTGAGGTCTGAAATTTGCACCCTCCTTAGGGTTTCTTGGCTGAAATTTTAGGCGCACTTGTTGAAGAAGGCTAAATTTGGTGTATTTTGGCAAGCTTCTTGGTGGATGTGTTCAACTAGGGATTTTCTTGATGTATGTAAGCGAATTTTCTGCAATTCTTCTCAATTGAATGGTTATGGTTGTATTCATCTTGCATTTACATTCAAGATTATGAAATTGCTTGATTAAACCCTAGGAAGACTAGCACATGTTATTGTCCTAGCTTCAAAAGCTTTCACCTACTAGATATTGTCAAAAGACCATTTTTCTTGAAGCATTGAGTTAAGGCCTTGCCATTGCAACACCTTAGTGTCCATTGCTTCATCTTAGCCCTTTTTTTACTTCATTATTGAGTTAAAGAGGGAGGAAATCTACTAAGGCCTAGCGTTACCTACACCTTAGTAGCCGATTTCCCCTAGGGTTTGATAATTGGAGCCTTGGCTTACCAACACTCCAATTTACCATTCTCTCTTGTCTTTGACTCTCCATTATCATTTTTCTTCAACATTTGCCGCTGCATTATTGACTCCATTTTCCCTAAGAAAGTACTAATCTAAGACCTCCATTGAGTTTTTGATCAAACAAACCTTCAAAACCTATTCTTCAAACAACCTACTAACACTTTCTAACCCAAGAATAGCTTGATTTACTAACCTACTTGTTGTTGTTATTAAAGTAAGTTACAGCCATTTAATGCAGCATTAAAAGCTCATAAAGCAAATGTAAAGGCTGAATTATAGTTTGTCTTAAGTGCTTCTGTCAAATGCTAATGATATAACTTCAATGGTTAATGGTTTTTAGTCATCTTGAAGCTAGTCTTAAGACATTTTATGTGAAGTATTGCTCTATAAACATTGAGGTTATAAGATTTCTGTTTACTTCATTATATTCAGCAAATTGCTTTGTTTAAGAAAGTCAACGGTTTTATGAAGTGCTAACCAACAAGTGCTCTTGCAAATATATAGTTTTCCTGTTGCTTTGTTTTGGGAAGGTACACTTATGGCATATTATATCTTAATTGGTTATTTAACCAGACTTTCTTATCGGTGGTGACTTGTGAGAGGGGACCTTTTACCTAGCTACTTTCCCTTTGCCTTCTCAAAACCCCAGGTCACCGGGGGACGTCTCCCCTAGGCCTACCACCCTAAATAGAAAGAAACATTCTATTGAGATGACAGTGATAGGATTAGTCTCCAGTTACACCAATTTTCTCTTCTTTAACCTTTCCTACTATCAAAGTACAAATTGCATGATAACAATCCTCATAATATAAATTTGCATCCTCAAAAGGGTATGTACCAAAGGATGACTGGACATCACTCTGAGTATGTTGTGGCGAGTCATCCTTGAAGAGGCAAAACAAATCTGTAACCATATCATCACCAGGATGTGAAACATCTGAATCATATATGTATGAGGACCACTCCTCTGGTGATGACACCCCCTCTTCCTGAGAGCTACCCTCAATGTCATAAATGGGGTCTCTATAAAATTTGAGATAACTAAGATCCCATCTGTGTCTGTCAGTCTGTATGAAAGTGTCTATAGGCTCATCAACCATATCGAAGAGTACATTCATAAGACCATCAGTATGACTGAAAATGACCATATTTTCGTTTTTGTGCATAGGAGGAGCAGAGGCATGGACGTCTTCAACTAGACCTTCATCATCGAGATTGATCGCTTCTTCAACATTAGCAGGTAAACAAGGTTGGACAACCTTGCTTTCATTAAGCAGGATCAAAGATAGTGGTGCCTCAATATGTTGTACTTTATCATAATTCTTCTTTCTTTTTATAAACAAGCCCCTCCATCGCCTCTTCATCCTAAGAGGCTTGATCCTGAGTGCATAGTTCTTTGCTTGCTTTTCTTCAAGGGGATCTATCATATCCAAGTTTTCCTCCGACACTTCTTCACTTTCAAGGCCATGGAATAAAACATCATCAAGGTCTTTGAAAGGGTCACAACTCATTGTGTTCTCTTCTTGACGATTTTCTTCATATGTCTGTTCTTCGAATACTTTTTCATCGTCAAGGGCAGGAAATAATTCTCTTATGCGATTCATCATTTTCTGAGCAGCTTTATTGGAAGACTTTTCATTTTCCATCTGTAAAAGTTCCTTCTTCGAGGCATAACAATTTCTGAATGGGGGTTCATCCCATGGTGACATATTTCTATTTACTGAAAGGACATCTCAATGGAGTCGCCAGATGAGATCAAGGCTCATCAAAGGATGGAAAGGGGGGAAAAGGGAAAAGAAGGGTTATGGGAAGGTGGAGTCGCCAGATGAGCTTCAAGATGAGCTCATCAAGAAAAGTGGAAAGGGAACATCCCTTGGGTGGAGTCACCAGGCAAGCTAAGGGAAAGGCTTTGGGATAGCTTACCAAAGTGTTGTTAGGGTACGAAGAAGATTCAAAATCTTCCCCAGCAACGACACCAAAATATTATAGCGCAAGTTGTAGGTTGGGCAAAGCCCAACCCAACCACGGAAGAAGTGCTACAACTTGGGAATCCTACACCCAATGTCACCTCGATGTAGGTCCCGCACTTCAAGGGTGACTAGTTCACTCTAGGGAGGCGATTCCAGTGACCCTGAGGGGATTTGGATGGAGATTGAGATGGATGGAAATGAAGCCCCTATAGGTTAATTCTAAATGGAAAGAAAGGTCGGGAGAGATGCCTTGTAAGTTAAGAAATGGCTGCCCCACAGGTATAGTACTTCTTCGGATGATTGTATCTGCCCAAGACACAAGAAAAGACACTTTGCAATAGTATATGTTAGTTGGATCAGCAAGTTAAGCTTGCTGTCCCTAATTTGCAGCAATAGATAACAGTATATATCAGCAAGAAAAAGGTACTATAAGCTGCTCAATAAATGCTAAATATCAAGTAGAAAATGCAAGAGAAAAACTAGTAAATGACTAGCTAAACTCAATATGAAAAGCCAATACTCTTAGCATAAAAGATAAGGCTGTTGYAAACACTTGTCTGCAGCAAATCATATCRTCCTTATGGATGWAAAATTCAATGTATTACAGAAAGAAAATCAGCCACTGAAATCTSCTCAAACTTTGCCAAAAAGTGCGCTAGGACAAGGAGAGTAAGTGTGCAAACTTTGAGCAAAAACCAATGGTTGATAAGAGAGTTAYTAAAGCAAGTAAGTTAGGGTTTCTGCAGCCCTAATGGYTGAAGATGMAATTTTGTAACAGCAGMAATAAGTAGCCCCTAGATGGGGATGCCCTAGTGGCTSTGAGGTGTCCAAGGCACAAGGAAAACAATCAACTTTGCAAGAAGTAAAAATGACCGAAAATCATGTTTCCCAATGCAATATTTTATTTCTCCAATGCAACAAATCAATGACTAGTGCCTTCACTATTGGGTTAATGGAGTCACAAGGAGCTTAGAGAAGCTACCTCCTTCGAGGTGTAAGCCCTTTTACTCCCCAAAGCAAGTTTCTCAAAGCTAGGGTTTAAGCTAAGAGGGTGTATGCCCTTATACTTCTCTTAGCAAACCCTTAATAAATGAGATGAAGCAAATAAAATGATGAAGGCTATGGTGGGGGTGTATATCCTTATACTTCCCACCTAGCTCCTAGCATAACAGTTCTTCACTAGAATAAAATGATAGCAAGAGTGTAAAAACCATACCAAGATCAAGAGAAATGCTAAGACAATTCACCACAAGAGCTAGAAAGCATCATCCAAAGCTAGCGCTAGGCCTTCCTCCATCAACCATTCATAAAATACCCATAAAACAAGTGCACAAGAGCTAAAAGAGCCAAGGGGGCCGAAGATTTCAGACCAAGTCTCTCACAAGAGGGAGAGTTATGTTTTAAAATGAGATCTTATAACCTCTATTTATACAAAATTTAGCTAACATAGGTTGTCCACAAATTAAGGAGTAAAACACAAGAATACTTGTTGTTATCCCCATTTTGTGGATAACTACAAAGATTATGTTTCGAGGCCCTCGGGTTGCAGATATGGAGTGTCGAGAGACTACATGACCAACAATACCCTTTGCACAGATGGAAAACCCACTCACCACCATAGATGGTCACAGGTTTATAGATGGCATCACCACACCAGTTGGCTTTCAGAAGACAGTGAGCCTTGCTCCATGAGGTACAAGTCAGTGTTATGGTAAGCATCATGTCAATACCTAAGCCATTTGATTATGTTGTATCTTAGATTACTCTAGATTTCATGATATGTGCTTGGACATTATGCCTTTTTCCCTGCTTCACCTTGGTGGTTGACATTGCACCCTAGTAAGTGGTCTTCTTTGGGAATGGGTTTGCTGCTGGGAAATCCCTTAATGAGCCATCGTACCGTTCTCGACCATACTTACCATTTTCCATCATTTTTCCCCTTCGTTTCCTTATCTCTTGGGATTTTAGGGTGTATTGACCCAAGAAGGGGTTGTCCCTCATTCTATGGGAAGAAGGGGCTAAAGGACCAAAGGGGTTGGTGTTGGGTAAAAGATAAAAGCCATATATGAACCTTCCAAATGCTTCACCCAGGGATCACCCAAGAAAGCAATAAAACGCATATCTTTGAAGAAAAGGGGACCCATAATATAACAAAGTAATGCCTGAAAGGTAGATTGAAGGATGGGTCTCATCACGAGCCGACCTATCATGTCCATGGATATCTAGTGGTATGACATTGTCATTATCTGGATGGTTGAGAGAAAGGGGGTCTCATCACGAGCCAGCCTTCTCATTTCCATTAGGCATTTGTGGGTGACATTGTCACCATCTGGTCACCACACCAGGGAAGTGACCTTCAACCTCTCCTTGTGCTAAAGAAAATATAAAGAAAGAAAGATAAAAGGAAAATGATGGGCTTGGAAAAAGTGCATTGCAAACGAAGGTACCACACACCCTCTACAAAGGCACCCATGAATGGGACACTACAACCCCTAGTATGTCATGAGCCCTATGCCCATTAAGTCTTGACCCCATCCACCTCATACACTTTACATGGCTTAGAGAGGGACCTCTTGGAGGCTCTCCTTGACCTAGAGAAAGATCTACCCAATAAGACACCTCGTCAACCCTCCCATACTTAAGCTTGACAAGTCGCATAGTGTCTTTGAGTTGTTAATTATTTGATATAGTAATCTTTGATGCACATGCTTAGATGGCTTATTTATTGATTGGATCCACTTATCATGATGTTATGACTTGAGATCCTTGGAGGGCATGTTCATTTGTCTTTGCAGGACCTAGCTTGTGGACAATTTTGGGAGAACGAGCCTAGCTTGGGCTTCCATGGGGTTACAAGCCCACAGGTTGGATGCCAGGGGCCTACATGCTAGATGAGAGAGAGTTGACTTGGACGGCCTTGATGATGACTTGGATGACCTAGCCCTCCCATTGCTTGCCAAATGATTTTCCCAGGAGGGGAAAAACGTCTCACTTTTGAGCATGACATCATGATATTGGGGGCTAGGGCTTTGTGGTGAGGTGCCATTCATTTGCACTTGGACGTTTTGAGGAGAAGAGGGTTTTCACCATGACGAGATCACTTGGATGCTTGACACATGGCCTTGGGAGGCCCTTCCATGCTTGTCCAACACCAACGACCTCCTCAAAGTGGCAAAACGTTCCCTAAAGGAGTGACGTCATCCTAGATTAGGGTTTAATTTGTGCAAAAGATGAAATTTTAAGTGAATTGTTTAATATTATTGTGTTAAGGAGGGCACGATTAGCGTTGTTGACCCCTAATCTTGTGTTTTACTCCTTTTTTTGTGGACAAGCCATGTTGGCTAATTTTTGTATAAATAGAGATCATAAGATCTCATTTTGAATCACAACTCTCCTCTTGTGAGAGGTTTTGGTCTGAAATTTTCAGCCTCCTTAGCTCTTTTAGCTCTTGTACACTTGTGTATGGCTATGGTTGTGAATGGTTAAATGAAGAAGTGATGCGCTAGCCTTGGAAGGTTATTCTCTAGCTCTTGTGGTGGATTGTCTTAGCATCTCTCTTGATCTTGGTATGGTTTTTACTCTCTTGCTATCATTCTATTCAAGTCAAGTATTGTTTATGCTAGGATCTAGGTGGGAAGTATAAGGGCATACACCCCCACCATAGTCTTCACCATTTTATTGTTTCATCACATTGATTAAGGGTTTGCTAAGAGAAGTATAAGGGCATACACCCTCTTAGCTTAAACCCTAGCTTAGAGAAACTTGCCTTGGGAAGTAAAAGGGCTTACACCCCCAAGGAGGTAGCTTCTCTAAGCTCCGTGTGACTTCATTAACCCAATAGTAAAGGCACTAGTCATTAATTTGTTGCATTGGAGAAATAAAATATTGCATTGGGAAACGTGAATTTTGGTCATTTTTACTTCTTGCAAAGTGGATTGTTTTCCTTGTGCCTTGGGCACCTCAAGGCCACTAGGGTGTCCTCATCTAAGGGCTACTTATTGTTGTTACAAATTTGCATCTTCAGCCATTAGGGCTGCAGAAACCCTAACTTACTTGCTTAAATAACTCTTTATTCAACCATTGGTTTTTGCTCAAAGTTTGCACACTTACTCTACTTGTCCTAGTGCACTTTTTGGCACCTTTTGAGAGGATTCCAGTGGCTGATTTTCTTGTTGTAATACATTAAATGTTACAGCCATAAGGCTGATATAATTTGCTGCAGACAAGTGTTTACAACAGCCTTATCTTTTGTGCTAGAATTTTGGCTTTTCATCTTGAGTTTAGCTAGTCTTTCTCTTGTATTTCCTACTTGATATCTAGCACTTATTGAGCAGCTTCTAGTATCATCTATTTGCTGACATATACTGTTATCTACTGCTGCAAATTAGGGAAAGCAAGCTTAACTTGCTGATCCAACTAACATATACTGTTGCAAAGTGTCTTTTCTTGTGTCTCGGGCAGGTACACTCATCCGAAAAAGCACTATACTTGTGAGGCAGTCATTACTTAACTTGCAAGGCATCTCTCCCTACCTTTCTTTCCATCTAGACTTGACCTCTAGGGGCTTCTTTTCCACTTCCCTCCATCTCCGTTTCAATCCCCCTAGGGTCACCGGGATTGCCTCCCTAGAGTGACCTAGTCACCCTTGAAGTGCGGGACCTACATCGAGGTGACATTGGGTGTAGGATTCCCATAGTTGTAGCACTTGTTCCATGGTTGGGTCAGGCTTTGCCCACCCTACAACTTGCGCTATAACAGGGGTCAACAACCCTAATATTTCCCCCTTAATAAAATACTATTAAACAATTCACTTAAAATTTCATCTTTTGCACAAATTAAACCCTAATTTAGAAGGAAGTCACCCCTTTAGGGGAAGTTTTGCCACTTTGAGGAAGTCGTTGGTGTTAGAGAAGCGTGGATGGGCCTCCAAAGGCCATGTGTCAAGCATCTAGGCACTCATACACGATGAAGACCCTTCTCCTCAAACTTCCATGTGTAAATGAGTGGCACCTCACCACCAAGCCCTAACCCCCCTAGGTGACGTCATGTCTCTAGAAGTGACATCATGTCTCTAGAAGTGACGTTTTGCCTCTCCTAGGCAAAACGTTTGGCATGTGGGGGCTAGGCTATGTTTTCAAAGTCATCTTTGAGGCCTTCCAAGTTTGATATCTCTCATCCAGCATGCAGGCCCCTGGCATCCAACCTGTGGGCTTGTAGCCCCATCGAAGCCCAAGCTAGGCTTGTTCTCCCAAAACTGTCCACCAGCTAGGTCCTGCAAAGACAAATGAACATGCCCTCCAAGGATTTCAAGTCACAACATCATGATAAGTTAATCCAATCAATAAATAAGCCATCCAAGCATGTGCATCAAATATCACCATATAAAATAATCAAGAGCTTAAAGACACTATGCGACTTGTCAAGCTTAAGTATGGGAGGGTTGACGAGGTGTCCTATTGGGTACGTCTTTCCCTAGATCAAGGAGAGCTTCCAAGAGGTCCCTCTCTAATCCATGTAAAGTATATGAGGTGGATGGGGTCAAGACTCAATGGGCATAGGGCTCATGACATACTAGGGGTCGTAATGTCTCATTCATGGGTGCCTTTGTAGAGAGTGTGTGGTACCTTCATCCGCAATGCACTTTTTCCAAGCCCATCATTTGCCTTTTATCATTCTTTCTTTATATTTTCTTTCATAATAGCATAAGGAGAGATTGAAGGTCATGGCCCTGGCGTGGTGACTAGGTGGTGGCAATGTCACCCACAAATACCTAATGGAAATGAGAAGGTTGGCTCGTGATGAGACCCCCTATCTTGTTGATGTTTGGACAACATCGAGAAGACATTCTCTAAAAATAATAATTAATAATATAATTATTGTTGATTATTAAATATAGTATATAATAAGTAAATGATAATAATAAGTAGTTATTGATTATTCAAGGGACGCATCCTTTCATGGATGGTCACCTTATGTTCCCTATATATGGAACACTCATTATTGTAATAATATATCGAATATCTTTCATATCTCATATAAGGAAAACTAGCATATCTCTCAGCCAAGCAACTAAGAGTCATTGTCCTGGTTTAGTGACCAGATGATGACAATGTCATACCACTAGATATCCATGGACGTGATAGGTCGGCTCGTGATGAGACCTCCTATCCTTCAACTAACCTTTTAAGCAATTTTTTATTATATTGTGGGTCCCCTTTTACTCAAAGATAAGTGTTTCATTGCTTTCTTGGGTGATCCCTGGGCGAAGCATCTAGAAGGTTTATATAAGGCTTTTATATTTTACCCAACACCAACCCCTCTGGGCCTTTAGCCCCTTCTTCCCATAGAATGAGGGACAACCCCTTCTTGGGTCAATACACCCTAAAATCCCAAGAGATAACGAAATGGAGGGGAATAATGATGGAAAATCGTAAGTATGGTCGAAAATGGTACGATGGCTCATTAAGGGATTTCCCAGTAGAAAACCCATTCCCAAAGAAGACCACTTACTAGGGCACAATCTCAACCACCAAGGTGAAGCAGGGAAAAAGGCATAATGTCCAAGCACATATCATGAAAACTAGAGCAATCTAAGATACAACATAATCAAATGGCTTAGATATTGAAATGATGCTCACCATAATACTGAATTGTACCTCATGGAGGAAGGCCCACTGCCTTCCAGAAGCCAACTGGTGTGGTGGATGCCATATGTAAACCTGTGACCATCTGTGGTGGTGAGTGGGTTTTCCATCTGTGCAAAGGGTGTTGTTGGTCATGTAGTCTCTCGGCACTCCATATCTACAACCTGAGGGCCTCGAGACATCATCTCCCTATTTATCCACAAAATGGGGTTAACAGAGTCTTTTGATGGTCCTCCCATACCTAAACTTGGAAAATTGCATGAAGCCTTCAGCTAATGTGAAGTTTGAAGAAGATACCTAATGTGAATTGCTTACGTGGATTTTGTATTAAGTGGTGGCTTACTTTGTATGATTCTAATGGTCCTTGTATCTTGTAGTTGTTGTTCTTACTTGATTCTGTGGGATTTGCTTGATCATGATGTGCCTTGACATGGTCCTTTGGAGGATGTTTTCATGATGACGCCCGGGCTTTTGTGCATTATACATATAGCATTGCACTTTTGATGTAGAGTGTTGCACATTTTGATGATTGGACAGAGCCTAGGGCACCTCCCCACACCTCCTGGACCTTGGATGATGGACATATGAGCCTAGACATTGCACTAATAGCATGATGTACCATTGAGAGGTAAGAAAGCCCCACAGGTTGGACAGTGCACCCCTTGATCATTTTAGGTTTGATTGGATGATGTTACACTTGGCAATGATGTCACGCCTCTTTGGAGAGATTATGGATCCCTCTTCACTCATGACGTCATACCCTAACCCTTGGACATTGCATCTATGATGATGACATCATGCTTTGATGCTTGGTGAGCCAACGTAGCATGTGGACATCTCCTTTTGATGATGAGTTGGAGTTGGAACTTGTTGGTGATGAGACATGACTCTTGGGGTGAGAGATGTCACCTTTGTTGATGCTTGCACCCTTTGATAGAGAGATGTGACCTTTGGAGGCACCTTTTCACTTCTAGAGCATGATGTCATAGCCTTTGGAGGCTCTCACGCCCACATGTGTCTCTTTTGAGGGGACGTTTTGATATATTTTCATTGCATCTTTATGTTGGAGGCTATTTTGGGGGTCGACCTTGACCTATCTACTTTGTATAATGGATATTTTATGTTTTTACAGGCTTTCGGGGGTTAAAGCGCTAGGGTTGCCTCATACAAGAAGGCTAGCACTCCTCATTTGCAAATCACAACTCACACTTATGGAGAATCATTCCTACTTGTCTTCTTATCTTCTTTTATATCAGTGAGTACTTGTGTGCACCTTTGAAGGAATAATCTTGTGGATGCTTTGTCTTATTTTGGTGGATGTTTCATGAAACTAGGGTTTCCTCATGCATAGCGACTTGGTATAGTATGTGTTCTTTCGAAGTATTTATGTTTTGTTCATGGTTTTAGGTGGATGTTCTATCAAATGGTTGATAATTTGCATGTTATCTTGCTTCCTTGAATAAATTTGTTAGAAACCCTAAGGAAGGATTGTAATTGTTCATCCCCTTCCCTTATTTTATCCATCTTAATTTTGTTGAAGCATTTAAGGTCAAGTTAGAGATTGTGATCGTACATTACCCTAACTTTTTCTTTAGTGGTTAGAATCTAGGGTTTATGATTGTATAAATTCCAGGGTTTGACCTAGTTCCACTTATTTTCTTGCTAGACGCTCTAGAAGAAAGAGGACGACACCTAAGGTTTTTTATTGTATAAACTCTAGGGTTTGTTTCCTAGAATGTTAAGCCTAGGCTTATGATTGTATAATCTTAGGGTTTTGATCTTCAAGTCTTCTCTTTCTTTTAGCCTCCATTGAAGGTGTTGCATTGACTCCATATGCCCAAAGGCTCAAGAAGGCACTAATATTTCTCTTGTTGCAAGTGATATAAAAACCTAGTTTAGCTTTCTCTCTCCCAACAACTTGGTGATAGCCTTAGGAATTTGCATTTGCATTTCATTCCTTGTCATATATAGCTTAATGCCTTGCATCTTAGCTTAGGATCATCCTCTAACATTATCATTGCTGCATTAATTGCATTTTCAGCCATTAGGGTTTCATCATATTGCATTCATCTAACATAGTTTAATACTGTTTCTTTCAAGCAATCATTAGCTTATGGTTTGATAGTCTTTTACTTAACATTTGGCATATATTCCATTGTATTCTTGCTAATTTAGGACTGATCTACTATTGTTGTTATAAACTTGTCATTGTTGAAGTATACTATCTATTATTTCAAGTTTTATTGAAGCAATTACTTTTCCTTTTGATAGCTAGTGTATCATCCTTTTTTCTCTTTTCTTTTAGGTAGTGCTTCGAGTCATTTAATTCTTTTTTTAGACATCATTGTCTTAGCCACACTCCTCACACATGCACAATTAACTTTCCTTGTCTTATCCATATTAACCTCGCCCTTAACCTTGACCTAGCTAATCAAGTAACCAAGATAGGGGGGCGTAGACTTTCCTTTAGATTGCTATAGGATCCCTTGAGGTTGCTAGGGAATCCTCCCTTGTGTTGGATCTCTATCCTTCACTCAAACAAGGGAAGTACTTTCTTAAGTGACAGTGGAAATTACTTCCATATTTTACACTTTACAAGCACCTTGTGAAGGCTTTGCACAAGTGCTAATTTATTTGATAACAAGATACATGCCCTAAGCCGAGGTGGTTTGGCGAGATGGTTAGGAAGTAGTGCTTGCACGCTTCCCATCCGAGGTCAAATCCCAGATGAAGCATGGCCCGTTGAGATAAGGCTCGAAGGATAGACGCCCCCCCCGTGGACGTCTCGATCCTTGCTAAGTCATAAGTTTCTTGCTAGGCGTTGTCTTGCGGGCTGTTGGTACTAGCCTAGGGTTTATAGTGGCAGCCAGCCGGATTTGAACTTGGGCCTTGCCCAAGTAATCCCAGCTAGTCACCGATTCCCCTAGATCTAAAAAAAAAAAAACAAGACACACGCCCTAGATGTGTCCCTTTACTGATCTTGGATTGGATATAGAGGATATGGTGGTGATCTTGATGATTCTAACATGGAGGAGGAGGACTGATGAGCTATGACATTCTTCCATCTATGGTTGTTGGTTCTAGTATCTATCCTATTTTGTATTTTCCATTGGCATTCCCACCTATAGTATCAGTTATTTAGTATCTATGTAATACATTATGATTTTGATGACATCAAATGACTCAATGAGAAAACTGCAATTTATGGTTCTAACTTTTAACTTCTAACCCTCTATTTTATGTGTATAGAATATTCTAATTTCTTGTGTTTGATCATCGGTTCATCATTGATGTAATAACTAGTTGTATCGATATTTTGTTAATGTTCTAATTTCCTTTATGTCTATATTTCATTTTGTATTTGTACTTTGTAAATATATATATATATATATATATATAAGTAATAGGACAACCCCTACGAGTGTTGTGTTCGTATCCTGCATGTCGGACACGAACACTCTAGGACGCGTGCTTAACACATGTCCTAAAATAGGACATGTGCCAAACACGTGTCGGACATGTGCCCTAGACTTGTCCTACCTATTTGACTATAACAAACATTTTTCATTGCTATTTTCTCACTTTTAGCTGGATGGAAATAGCTTTTACGGTCTCTCATTATGCAAATGAAGGGTATAATCTAGATTTGAAGGGATTCCAAGTGTTTTGTAAATGTTCTATTCTCTAAAAAAATTGGATCTTTATGTCTATATTTCATTTTTGTATTTGTAATTTGTAATTTTTTTAATATATACAATGTTTCTATATATATATATATATATATATATATATATATATATATATATATATATATATATAATGTACTCTTTGTCCTGTTTCCGGGGTCAACATGTATATATATATATATCCCCTATGTCCCGTTTTTGGGTTTGTTAACCCCTAGATTTTCACCCTTGAAAATCTTGAGGGTTAAGAGCCAACAGGCATTATTTTGGCTAGCATTTTGAGATTCTCCCAGAGTTTAGCACTTGTGTTCAGCAAGAGGTTGGTTCCCACGTGAGACAGGTATATGATCGGTACATGGTTGTCTGGTTCAGAGTTAGAGTTGACTTAGTTTCCATGCATATTTGAGAGAGACGTATACATACAACAGGTGTGGTTAGCCGCTAACTTTTAGGAGACACGGTTTGAGTGGATTTCTAAACGGTTTGGAGGAGTTTTGAGCATGCAGTATGAGTCCTTGTATGATTCTAGGCCCGATGACACTTTTTCCGACGACGTGCAAGAACTTTCTATTTTTGGCAGGTTTTGCTCCAAGCCCCGGATTCAGATTCTGAGCGTGCAGTATTGATCCTTAGGACATCCAGAGTCTTTTGGATCTTTTTTGGGATGATGTGGCATAGTTTACTATTTTTAGCAGGTTGAGTGTAATATCCCTAATTCCGCAGATCGGACTAGGAAACTCAACTGCCTAGTATTTGTTATCGGAACTGATACACTTTGGGTTTCTGGTTATGTTTAGTAACTCAGTTT
The DNA here is from genome assembly GCA_009831015.1 of Picea engelmannii. Lineage (NCBI taxonomy): Eukaryota > Viridiplantae > Streptophyta > Pinopsida > Pinales > Pinaceae > Picea > Picea engelmannii. The sequence goes on from ML818817.1 coordinate 380,168, forward strand.
TAACATGGGTGGTGATTTTGCATGTGAAATGGTCGTTTAACAGTATATAATCAAACATGCAATAGATAAAGAACACATAACAACTACAATCTATGTATTATGAAATAACACTGAATACAATGCCGCATGCGGTGAAAAAAAATAAATCTCTTGGCTAGATCAGAGAAAAAAGGATCTTAGCCGAAATACAATAAGCAAACTAAAACAATCATACCCAGACATAGAAGAATGTTGTTGGATCAATGGATGAGCGGTAGGATCTATTGCATGCTACGTCAACTCATACGGCAACTGCTGCAAGACTGGAAGGTTCTCCCTAGTCGCTAAACTCCTTGGATCTGCTTGGAATCTGTCTCAAACAATGCGCCCTAACCTCATACACACTCTCGGTGTTTGTCCAATTGAAGATCGGCCCTCTGTTGATCTGTACGGACCCCAAATCGATCCCCCTGGGGGTTTGCGCCCCAACTACTACCAACAACTGCGCCTTAGATATTCCACCGTCAAAATATAACTGTAATAGTCTCAAACTGAGCTCCCTAGGCTCCTCTGTAATGGGTCGGAAGGGTTTCCCTAGATCTGATTTGGTGATCTATAGGGAACCCTAAATGTATCCTCCCCAACTATTGTGCCCTCACTGGCTGAGTGATGCGCCCAAGATGATTTCTCCGTCGAAATATGATGAGAAACCAGTCAACAGATGCACCTTTCCTTCCTCTCAACTGGGTCAGAAGGGAATCCCTAGATTCTCCCTGGCTGGGACAAGTCGAATCTCTAAGTCTCCTCAGAAGTTGCGCCCTCACCTTGAATAAGTGCGGCCTTGCTACTGCAACCTGTGTAACTGCTGCTAAAGATCGATGTAAAATCTGTATGATCTCCCCGGTGACTAGGGTGTGTCTCTCAACACCAAATCAACCTCTAGGTGCATTCCTCATGGAATCCACAAAGTCATTGATTCACCTGAACCTGTGAAGTCACCTCAGAGCTCACTCTCAAATCATAAATCTGCATAATGAGGAATTAGGTCACTTTTCCTCCTCATATACTCTTCCAAAACCCTAATTCGTTGTTGACCTCTATTCTTAGCTTTCTCACTTATGCACCCCTCTATTGTTAGCTCAAATCACTTAAAGGGCGCTTTTACCCACTTATCACTTAATGTCACTTTCAAATTATAAAGTTCTCTAGTGAAATGACATGAAATGACCCTGTTTCCCTTGTTTCTCCATGGCTATAGTCTAACAGGGATGTTTAGACTACTAAGCCCTACTCTCTAGAGCTCCTACTAGGAAAGGAACATTACAATCCTCCCTTCCCGAGATTGCTTGTCCTCAAGCAATGCCAATCCAAGGTGCTGCAAAATCTGTTCGCTCTCACAAGTAGCATCCTCTACTGGAAGACCTCTCCCTCCGACCAAACACTCCCTGATGTCCCTGCTCCTCAACCTCCTCTCTCGGAACTCTAGTACCTCCTCATGAACCAACTCCAACTGCCCCTCCTCATCCAAAGGTGGAAGCTCCTTTGAAGTGTTGATGAATCGACTGCCCCTGTCGCTGAGTCTACTTTGTGGCAACCAGTGAAGTCTGAAGATCTCTCTGAACTCTGCCCTCTGCATTACGTTGTAGTCTGTAGGAATAGCAAGAAAACACACTAATTTGGTCAACCTATCGATCCCTACAAATATGTCATCCTTACCCTGAGCTTCAGAAGGCCTGCAATGAAGTCCATGGATGAGCTTTCCCATTTTTTCTCCGGAATGGGAAGTGGTCGTAGTAACCCTGCTGGAAGTGTCTGCTCGTACTTGTTCTGCTGACAAGTCACACACTCACTGATATGTCTCATCACATCCTACTTGATACCTTTCCAAGAGAATCTCTCTCTGACCTACCTGTAAGTTTTGAAGAACCCTTGATGGCCTGCTAATGGAGGGTCGTGTATTGCTGCCAAAATCTTCTTCTTGAGTCCTGATCCTGGTACTAGGTAGACTTGGTCTTTGTAGAAGATGACGTTGTCTATGACTCTGTATCTGTCGTCCTGTACCTTCCCATCCAATATCTCACAAGCAAATTTGTTCTTGGAATATTCCACTAACAAGTGGGATTTCCAATCCACTGAAATCTCCATCTAGGAACAAGTTGTTGGTCTCCTAGATAATACATCTGTTGCTTCCCCATGCCGGAAGATCCTCTCCATCCTCTTCGCTGACACTGTCCTAGGTGCCCCTGTCGACATACCCCTCGGTACTCTTCTTCCCCTTACTGTCCCCGAATCCCATCTCGAGGGTTTGGTAGTTGGTAGCAATCTTGCCCAAGGAGATCAACCATTGGACTCCCAACACCACATCTGTGTCAGCTAGGTCAACTACATAGAATGTATCTCTCATGGTGTAGTTACCTAACTTCACCTCCAAGTCTGGAACTCTATCCAAACACCCCACCGTATGGCCATCTGCTACTGCAACCTCAAACCCCTCAAACTCCTTTGTCTGTAGTGCTCACCTAGCTACCCATGCAGCGTCAATGAAGTTGTGGGTTTCCCCACCATCTAGCAAGGCAATGGCCCGCTATCCCTGAATAATCCCTTCGATCCTGAGGGTGTCATACCTAAGGACTCCATAAAGGGTTGTTGAGATTTGTACCATGGGAGGTGTTCCCCATGTGCTTTTGTCCTCCTTAGCACATGAGGGAAGGACATGACACTTTGTACCTAGCACTTTTGTCTATTTTCACTTTGACTTTGGATAAAGTGAATTTTGGTCACTTTTGGATAAAGTGAGTATTAAATCACTTTGTGGTGATTTTGGAGACATAAGTAGACTTAGGAAACTTAACCCAAAAGTGGGTTATGATTTAGA